>VXBJ01004818.1:827686-844520 GCA_013400055.1 Nycticryphes semicollaris | reverse complement strand
TCAGTGGTGCCCAGTGAGAGGACAAGAGGAAACAGGCACAAACTTGAACATTGGAAGTTCCATCTAAACATGAGGAGAAACGTCTTCACTGTGAGGGTGGCAGAGCCCCAGAAGAGATGTGGTGGAGTCACTTTCTCTGGAGACCTTCCAAACCTCCCTGGATGCCATCCTGTGCCACCTGCTCTGGGTGACCCTGCTTTGGCAGGGGGGTTAGGACTAGATGATCTCCAAAGGTCCCTCCCAACCCCTGTGGTTCTGGGATTGCAGTGACTCCTTCCCTGCCAGGTGGTGGCTGTCCCCTTTTCGGTGTGTGAAGGGGCTGCCCCAGCGCGTGGGCCCCATGATTTGTGTGTGTGTGTGTGTGTGTGTATGTGGCATCACTGCCTGGCAGATGGTGACACTCCATGTCCCCAGGGACACTGCTCATGAGTGTGGTGAGCAGCAAGGCTGGGGAGCAGGTGGCAGTGGAGGCCTAGGGGGTGCAGGAGGTCTCAGCTCTGCAAGTTCAAAGCCTGGGACCTACCTCAGATTTACTGTGTATTTGTTAATGTTTTTGGTTCTTCCTTCACCTCAGCGCTGGTGAGAGAGCGCGGCTGAGCCTGAGGAGTCAAGGCTGAACCCCAGACACTCTGTGGGCATCGACATCTCTGAGCTGCTGCTACTGATCCTGAAGAAGTCCCTTCAGGAGGGCTCACAGATCAGATTTACCAAGTCAACTGCTGGAAATCCAAAGCGTCAGAGCAACCAGGGGAAGAGCAGAGTCTGCAGCTGGGGACCTCTCCCTGGTGTCCCTGCTTTGCTCCTCCATCTCTGCTCCCTCCTTCCTTAAAAATCAACCTTTCAGCTTGGAGTCCTCAGCACAAAGACATGGACCTGTTGGAGTCAGTTCAGAGGAGGCCGAGATGATGCTCGGGGCGGGGGCTGCAGCCCCTCTGCTGTGAGAGTTGGGGTTGTTCAGCCTGGGGAAGGCTCCAGGGAGACCCTTAGAGCCCCTTCTATTCCCTAAAGGGGCTACAGGAGAGATGGAGAAGAACTCTTCATCAGGGAGTGGAGTGATAGGACAAGGGGGAATGGTTTTTAAATTGGAAGAGGGGAGATTTAGATTAGATCTCAGGAAGAAATTCTTTCCTGTGAAGGTGGTGAGACACTGGAAGAGGTTGTCAAGGGAGGTTGAGGAAGCCCCATCCCTGGAGGGGTTCAAGGCCAGGCTGGATGGGGCTTTGAGCAACCTGGTCTGGTGGGAGGTGTCCCTGCCCATGGCAGGGGGGTTGGAACTCCATGATCTTTAAGGTCCCTTCCAACTCTGACCATTCTGTGGTTCTAAGTCCCAGGTGAGTTTCTCATCTTGGTTTGCTTGATTTTCCCCTCAGCTGATATAAATAGTAGCATTTTCAGAGATATTCATGTGCTTGGTCTGGGATGGAGAAGCAGCAGGGTTGGGGCAGGGACCCCGTGTCCCCACCAGCCCCACTGCTGCCCCCCAAGAGAGAGCTCAGCAATCCCTGGTCCCTCTTCCCTCCCTGCCCCACAGGAAGGCGAGTGACCAGCTCTTACTGAAATGTTTATTAAGATCGAACTTCAGAACAAGGGATCGGAACACAACGTCTCGTGGAGTAGAACATTTCTAAACTGATTTTCCTTTTCTATGCAGAAATGAAAAACGAATCAAGATTATACACACACAAAAAAAAAAGAACAGAAAGTGCAGAACACAATAAAACAGTTCTCATGCAACAAATCTTCCTTGTTTTCATCCTTAAAACAGAAAATAAGCTCAACAGTGTAGAAATAAAAACCCCATACATACATTTTTGCCCTCTCCGCACTCAGACATTCACCTGTGACATTAACTCTTCTTTATCCCTTTTTTCCTCATAAAACTTAACATTTATGTGTTTAACACATGCTTATAAACATTGCTAAACTCAGCAAGAGCTATTATAGTGCCCCAACTTAATAAGTTGATAAAAAAGTAGTTGTCCTATGGCCAGTTCACAAAGGAACTAAATATTCTCTCTCTCTCTCTCTTTTTTTTAAATTTTTTTTTTTTTAACTTTATTTAATTTTCTTTTTCTGCTCCGAGATGCCTTTGGTGTTAACACGAGGCATTGGAAATAAAGCTGGTCATTTGGCTACCGAAAGGGCTTTAGTGTTCGTGTTACATCAGAAAAATAACAACCAAAAAAAGAAAAAAAACCCAAAACAAAACCAATTTCTTAAGAACTCGCCCATTTTTTGGGGGGGGAAGAGAAAAGTCTTTCTGGGTTGTTTCCTGGGGGCTCTTTGCTCCCATGTGGCTGTCGCCGAGGAGGGAGTGGGTGCAGACTCGAGGAGGTGACACCCACGTGGGCGAAACTCTCCTGGAGCTTCACCCTCCCTGTCAAAACCGCAGGAGAAAAGGGTCAGACTGAACCGTGTCCCGGGTTTTTCTGTTTAACGGGTTCCCAAGGGCATGAAAAGCCTTTTAATTTTACCAGGGGCTCACTCTTTTTTTTGGGGGGGAGGGGGTTAAGGTGGCATTTATCCCTCCTGGGGCGAGGGGTGAAAGGCAGAGGAGCCGCGCTCGCCTGCACCGAGGAACCACATCAATTTTGGGGGGAGGATTTTTGATTTAAATGAAGAGTTAAAACTGGAGCAGCCCTAAGGAGGCTGCTCTGGCAAAGGGCAACACAACATCCCAAAAAGACAAATTAACCTTTTTCCTTACAATCTAAACCAATTTCCTGACTTGGGGGGGGGGGGGGCCCTGCTCAAACCTCAAACCTGAAAAGGTGGGTTTGATATTTGAGCTCTGGCAGCTCCCCCTTTGCCGACGGGTTCCTTCTGGATGCAACACGAGGAACAGAAACAACTTTGGGTAGCTCCAACTTTCTTGAAAAAAAATAAAAAATGACCATTTCTCGTTTGGTTTTTTTGTTTTCCTTTTTTTTTTCTTTTTCTTTTTCTTTTTTCCTGTCCGTGCGCTTTACAAACGTTCAGCTTTGTCTTTTAAGGAAGGACCACACAGATAGAAGGACTCTCTTGGAACCATAAAGTTTCTGCAAAGAAAAATATAAAGATTTGGTATTTTCTTCCACACAGTCATCAGTGACCGTTTCTGTGCAAGGTTTGGTGCTCGTCGTGTTGATTTGGGCTACGGAAAGGAAAGGAGGACAAAAGAGCTGCAAATAAAACCCACTTCTCTTTCCAAATAGATACTTCAGACGCCGAAGCTGCTACGTGTGCTTGGAATATCCTGCAGGAGTTGAGTTACTCATTTAAATAAGATGCATATTTATAGCTGAGCTCACCTGGCAGCGGATCGGGGTGAGGGAAACCTGGAAGGACTCGGTTGAACTAGAGTTGAGGAGGAGCACACAACCACCGGAGATGTTTTGGCCCGAGCGGCGGGTATATAAATGTATATTTTATATATTCACAGATAACACACACCCAAAAACCAAAATGCCCAGCTCTCGGCGACTGAGCTGCAGTTTGGTCACGACGTGGTGTGACACAACCCGCCGCGGTGTCTACAACAGATCACCCAAGACCTGAGCGACCACCGAGAAGCAGCGCTGACCCTGCCACACGCCTCCCGGGAGTAAGATCACTCCCTCCCTGCCCTCTCCCCAAAGTCCTCTCCTGCCCGGATGCGGAGGGAGAAATCCCAGGAACAAACTGTGACTTGACTCATAGATGTGACCTCAACCCGGATGGGCAGAAGAACCTCACTGGTGGCCACCATCCTGCCGTTATTGGCGGCCACTGGAGGAAGGCCAAGCTCAGCACAAACTGAGGGCGGGTGGACACGTTTCTAACGATGGAACTGAGGGGTTTTTTAATGAGGTACCTGGCAATAATTGCTGTCTCTGTCACTCCAGGTGCTGGGGGGGGGTGGAATTCAGACGGGAGAGGGAGGAGAAAGATTCAGCCCTCGCTTCCACACCTCCGTGGAGAAGAAAACCTCACGTGAGGCTGTTTCCTTCACAGGCCAGAAAAGCGGGAGGCTCCACTCACAGCTGCTGCGCAGGGAATATTTTGCAGCTGAGAAAAAGAAGGCTCCAAACCAAAGGGGAAAATGACATCGTGTGTTTCAATCTCCGCTGGATTTACTGGCTTCCTCCCTCCTGATGATGAACAACCCCCATCTTTCCGTAACTGCTTACTGCCAGCGCCAGCGAACGACCAGATTCGTGTTATTCAAAGGCTATTTAGGTAATAAATCTTTACGAAAAGTCATCTAACCAGAAGGAAGAGAAACATTCCGAAGGAATTATTGCTTCTGGAGTCTGAAATTGCCATTCCCGAGCAGCGCAGATCCGATTGGACTCTTGCAAACGAGCCCAAGGGGTGCAAAACCCACGCTAACGCCTTCCCCGAGCGGGTCACGGTTGAGGTTCTCTGCTCTGACCTGAAATGTTTCTGAGACGTGCAGGTTACGGACCGCAGCGCCTGAGGCTCCGTGCCCTGACGGGGTCTGAGGTGTTACAGGGCACCAGGGCCATGGCACAACACGCTAAAATCGCTTACAAATAGAGTAACAAACGGAACCACGAAACCTCAAGCCAACTGCAGTGAAGGCCCAAAGGGATGGAGAATGCGGGACGATCCCGTGACACCGAACCAACAGAAAATGAGGCTTGTCGTCGCCAGGAATAAAATCAAACCCCTTCAACTCTCTCTCCCTGTAAAAATCTTAACTGCTTTACCTTTCAGTGCTGAGCGAAACAAAAAGAATGGCTGTAGGGAAAGGTAAGGTGAAGGACACGCGAAGAAATAACTCGGTACCCGCTTTCCCCTGAGAAGTGCCAGGGCTGGAGAGAAAACAGATTCAAGGGGAAGCTCTCGGGAGCCCTGGCCGGCAGCGCGGTGCTTTCCCAGCCTGGCCGAGCTACAGGAGGAGACACTTTGGCAGGGTCTCCCCCCAAGTTAATTCTTCTGGCAAAGCTACAAATGCTTCAGGGCGTTTACAATGGATAATTATTTCCTTCGGCGTTAGAGGGGAGTGCAATAGAGCTTCCTGCGACAAGGCAGCGCTGCATATTCATGCGTTACCAACAGTAATTAAACAGCTCCACCACTAACTCCAAACACAGATTTTAACATCCAATTCTTAGCCGTGAGGCTACACCAAGTGCTGGCTGGGGCAAAAACCGGCCCTGCCCTGCCTTAGATAGAAACCCTCCGGGTTCCAAACGTCCTTCCATCCTTCCTCACCCTTCCCCCGAGTGAGAAAACTAAAGAATGACGTGTGTGCTCACCCCAAAACGGCTTCACCTTCCCTCTGCTGGTGAAGAAAAAAGAAGAAAAAAGAAACTCTGCTGTGTGGGAAGCGAGAGGGAGTTTCGGCTTCACTTTGCAGCCAGACCTTGGTCAACTGGATGGTGCTGCGGAAAAATCTCAGCTTCCCAAGGGGCTACGGGGAGTAAGGGCGATTCGAAACCTCAGGGGGAAAAGGCACCGGCCAGAAGATGCAGATTTTTGAATGGTAGAGCTTTTCTAGAAATAGAGATTAAAAATAAAGGAGTACTCGACAGCCAAAAGTGGAGTCTTCAAGGAGCTTGAAAAATAAAACACTAAAGCCACGTAAAAACGTCTTAACTCCGTGGGTGCCAGTTCTAGGGTGAAATACAACTTTCATCTCTGCTGTCTACAAACACCAGCAGAATATATTCAATGTAACTGAGATGATAAAAGTTCACGGCAGAAGTTCAGTTGAAGTATTTCTCGCCACTGATTTCTTCCAGAAGGTCTTGTAATTCTTCAGTAGTATCGTTCCCCTGGCTGAAGGCAGGTCACAGTATGTGTTCTAAATTTAAAAAGAAAACCAGCACTTTAAAGAAAATTAAAAACAAAAAAAAACAAAACAAAAAACTTTCTTGAGACACCTGGGTATAAAAAGCAACCCCAACGAAGTCCTGTGTGAGTCCGTGTTGTACTTTAGGCCTTGGCCGTTTCAGCGGCCTAAAAAAACCAACGTTGTCACCCTCGGCAGCTTGGGGACATCGGCACCAACCGAACGCCTTCAGCTAAAAACACCCGCGTTGCGCCCCCAGGAATCGGGACTGGGCCTTAACTTCAAATACACCAACGCCGTACGTTTCTTAAATACACCGAGGATTCAAGTGATTTATTAAAGAATGACTTTCTGTTTGGCAATGTCTGTTCTTCCTTCGAACGCCTCACGTCGCGGCCCGATTTCACACCTGCGCTTTGAAAGCTCTGTCCTACGAGATGTCTGAGGCAGCGGAAAATCTGAGAAGGAGCTGGGATTTGGCCCACGCAGGGACGGGACGCGGCCCCGAGGTCCACTCGAAAACCGGTCAAAGAGCATCCCAAAAGCTTCTGGTGAGATGACAAACGCCACGTTCGCTTTCTAAAGGCCGCTGGAGCTCTGAGCTTCGGCTGCCCAGGCAGCGGGGACACCCCGCTATCCATCCAAACCGCCTTTTAAACCAGATTTAACAGGATTCTTTCAAGCTCTTCACAGAACAAAAATAAAACCAAACCCCCCAAAAAAAAACCCCAAACAAAGGTCTTTGCACTGCAGCTGTGTCCTTAAATCAAGGAAGGGGACATGGAGGTTGCGCTGATGACATTGGTGACAGCAGCTCGGAAGAGCTCCAGCCTGCAATTTGCTCCAAGACAGGGACGGGAACAGCCACAAGCGCTACTGGATTGAGTTTTAAGGCCTAAAAAACTGGTTTGTGACAGATTTTTCTACGCCCAGACTATGCCCTAAGGTGACACAGAGGTAGGCCTTGTCCTACTGACACCGCGCCTTTACCTCGGCTGCCGCCTTCCCAGCCAGGAGGTTAAAGGATCATTAAAAGTGCAATTAATCAACGACTTCCTTTCCCTAATGAAAGAGAATTCACACACACACACACACACACACGCCCCCCTCCCGCCCCCGAAACTGACCCCAGAGACGCCCTTTCTCTGCGGCAGCTTCACCCAGAGATGATCAGGTTTAAAATGCCAAGAAACCACCCTTCCCCACCCCGACCCCAGTTTCACCAGCACCTAAAACTCCCAGCTAATAATTGTCACAGCGTTTCCCAACGACATTCATAAAAATTCCCAAACCGTGATTGATTAAAAAAAAAACAAACAAAAAAAGCCAAACCAAACCAAACCAAACCAAACAACCCACCACCAAACAACCTGTCAGTGCTGGTCACCTCTCCCAGTTGCTGCTCCTTCCAACCAGTTTGCATCCAGTCGCCCTCCCCTGGGGAGGCAGCAGACTTGGGAGGAGCCGTGGAGTAAAGGATCGATGATTGAAAAGGACTCAGGACTAAAAGGATTCAAGGCAGTTAAAGGATTGATGAGTGAAAAGGATTCACTAAAAGGATTCAAAGCAGTTAAAGCATCGATGACTGAAAAGGATTCAGGACTGAAAGGATTCAAGGCAATTTCACAGAAACCACCGTAAATTGCTTTTTGTTTTGGTTTTTTGTTGTCTTCGAAAAGAATTGCAAATGAGCCTGTCCTGCAGTAACTGCACTAACAAAGCCCCGAAGTCTAAAAGGAACCTTGCGGAACTGTAGCCCTCAGAGCCACAATGTCACCGGGAGGGGGTGAGAAAACCAAAAGGTAAGGGATGGAGATGTCTAAGCGTTGGGTTCAGCCGTTACACCAGAGACAATCAGAAATGGTCAGACGAAAAAAAAAACCAACCCAACCCCAAAAAAAAACCCCAACACAGCAAGAGACTAGAAAGTCAGGCTAACTCCCGTTTTCAGTTACTTTCAAAACAGCCCCAAACTTAACATTTTTCTAACTGGCTAATCGTATACACTGTGAGTCTCATGCAGATTAATAAAACTTAGTTGAAATCTAAATGTATTCTTAGTAAAAAAACAGTGTTCAGAAATGACATTTCGAAGTTGTAGAGAAAGCAATTAGCGTCGTAGCGACCTGTCCAAGCCTAGATGAAGAACTACCGGAATTTCATTTACACTTTCGCGTGAAACTTGTCTTCTGTAATTTTAGCTACAAGTAGTGAAGGTCTGAAGTTGTTTTTCCTGGGGCGGGGGAAAGAAAAAAAAAGTCCTTACTCCTGCACCTGCCCTCCCTGGAATGTGGGTGACGGAGCGGCGGTGGCCTCACACGGCTGACTCGCTCTCCGGCTCCGCTGCGGCCGCTCCTTTCCGCGTGAGCTTCAGCACCGTCGGCTTCTCGGCGCTCGCGCCGTTGCCCTCGGTGGTCTCAGGAGGACCTAGTCCTTTCTGTTCTTCCTTCGGCTCTTCGTTGACTTCAGGGTAAATCACCAAGAAGGTGGCTGTCAAAAAACCCAGGAAGGATCCCACGGAAGCCACCATGGGAATGACTCGGACCGTGCCGACCGCGTCCACCACACCACCCAGCGCAGAGGCCACCAGGATCTGGGAGATGTAAACCTGACAGGACAGAATGGCGCAGTCTATGCCAAATCCTCGCTTTGAGTTCCCGGGGCTGTGGTGGATGTACTGGAAAAAGACAAGAATGAGGAGGTAAACCAGATGAAATCAGGTGTTTAAACTCTAGTATCTTCCTCTAGTTTCTCAGCCCTGGGGTCAACTTGACGCCATCCTCGTGCATCATGAAGACTCTATGAGTCCACAGCAACAGCCTCCGTATCACGGAATCCCAGAATGGTAGGGGCTGGAAGGGACCCTTGAAGACCATCTGGTCCAACCCCCCCCCACCAAAGCAGGGTCACCCAGAGCAGGTTGCAGAGGATGGTGTCCAGGTGGGTTTGATTGTCTCCAGAAACAGAGACTCCACACCCTCTCTGGGCAGCCTGTGCCAGGGCTCTGCCACTCTCAAAGTGAAGAAACTTTTCCTCATGTTGAGAGGGAATTTCCTGTGTTCTAGTTTGTCCCCGTTGCCCCTTGTCCTGTCACCGGGCACCACTGAGAAAGAGTCTGGCCCCATCCTCTTGACACCCACCCTTTAGATAGCATTCATGAGATCCCCCCCCTCACAGTCTTCTCCAGGCTGAACAGTCCCAGGTCTCTCAGCCTTTCCTCATCAGAGAGATGCTCCAGACCCTTGATCATCTTTGTAGCCTCCGCTGGACTCTCTCCAGTAGTTCCCCATCCTTCTTGAACTGGGGAGTCCAGAACTTCACACATTACTCCACGTATCTACTTAGCAAGGACCTTCTCATCTCACACCACATATTTATTGGGGCACTCCTAGTGTGAATTGGCTCCAAGATTAGGTTTTGTAAAGCAAATTTACATGGAAGAGTTGGTAGAAATTCCTTCTGTTATTATAAAAAAGGATCCCCCTTCCCAATCCAAAGGCAGAAAATGCTAAAATAAATGATCTTCCTGAAGTTTGTCATCCAGATGGAACAGTGCTAAAAAGTGGGAAGGAAATCTGTCCTTGTTTCCAGCAGAATCAGTTTGCCTTCCGTCCCCTCAAACTTACAGTGCAGTGATAGGAAAAGGAGTAAGGGTTTTAAGGTGAAAGAGGGGAATTTAAATTAGCTTTCAGGAAGAAATATTTCACTCTGAGGGTGGTGAGACACTGGAAGAGGTTGCCCAGAGAAGCTGTGGCTGCCCCATCCCTGGAGGTGTTCAAGGCCAGGCTGGATGGGGCTTTGAGCAACCTGGTCTGGTGGGAGGTGTCCCTGCCCATGGCAGGGGGGTTGGAAGAGGATGTTCATCCAACCCAAAACAATTCCATAAGTCTATGATTTCCATTCCTCTCAATGTCTAATACTGCAATGAACCCGAGTAACGTCAGAAATAGCAGTAACAGCAAGGTATGTAATAAACACTCCAATAATTATTTCATCTCTCTTCACCTACCATATGCACCCAACTCCTTTTATACCTCAAGCACGGGGTAAAGCCATCATGACCCCACTGGGCCAACTCCATGCTCACACCATCTGATTTAAGTGGCTGCTCTTGCTATTTGCTATCAAGAGTGAATCTGTGCTTCAGCACACATCCCAGCAAAGCAGCTGTCTCAAATAAGGAGATTTAATAAAACCATTTTGCCACCGTGGTCTTTGGAGAAATCATAGAATCATCGAACGGTTTGGGTTGGAAGGGAAGATCATCTTTTTCCAACCCCCTACCATGGGCAGGGCCACCTCCCACTAGACAAGGTGACAAACGTGAATGCTCTGCCTCGATTAGAAGTGTCAAAACATTCCACTTACCTGTTTAATATCATGGTATTGTCCCAAAAGCGCGTAGGGGCAGTAGGAGATACTCATTGAGACTATTCCCATGGTGCTGATCATTATCATGGTGACGTAGACGTTGGGGAACATGGCCATCACTGCCGTGCCAAGAGAAAAACCCAGCGTGCCCAGGATGTAGATGACTTTTATACTAAGGTCATAGTTGTCCAAGTATTTCTGCAACAAGGCTGCCGAGATGAAGCATAAATCATAAACATCAGTTTACTTGGTGAAGTTTTTGACGTGGCCATGACACGCTATTTAGGACTCAAGACACTGCCAGCGTATTTGGCTTGTCTCAGCAGCACAGCTCACTGGGAAAGAGATGTATTTCTACTCCAGAAACCGGGGAACAGATTTTCTCAGGGACCCTCCTAAACCCTGCTAGAGGCCCGAGGCAGAACTCAGTGCTTTGAAACTCAAACACATCACGGGCCACTCATTCCATTCATTAATTTTATCGCTTTATTAACTTTATCGGTGTAGGTAGACTGAGCACAGAAAGGATTCCGTTTGCTCAACCAGAGCCATCGGGTAATTAACGTTTACAGCCACGTTTCAGTTCGTGTTTGGGAACAAGCTGCCCACCCCAACGTCAACTTTGACGTGTCTCAACAAAGAGGCCGTCCCCACCAGCCACCCTGATGGGCGCAGACCTGCCCTGCAAAAGGCAGAACTGAAGTTTGGCAAAAGCTCTTCATTTCAGAATCTGTGTCCCAAACCTAAACTCTCCGTAGTTGGTTCACCTGCCATTACAGAGCACACCAGAGACTTTTGGAAATACGTATTTATAATTTTGATTTTAAAAAGCCCTTGCAAAATCCCCCTTAAAGGGCCTTGAATCTTCTAACAAGTGTAATTTTGTTTCCTTTATTTCCTTGTGAAACTAAACTACACTTGTGTTTCCTCATGTTGAGATGGAATTTCCCGTGTTCCAGTTTGTGCCCGTTGCCCCTTGTCCTGTCACCGGGCACCACTGAGAAGAGTCTGGCCCCATCCTCTTGCCACCCACCTTTTAGATATTGATCACCATTGATGAGATCCCCCTCACTGTTCTCTTCTCCAGACTAAAAAGACCCAAGTCCCTCAGCCTTTCCTCATCGGAGATTTGCTCCAGTCCCCTGATCACCTTGGTGGTCCTCTGCTGGACCCTCTCCAGTAGTTCCCTGTCCTTCTGGAACTGGGGAGCCCAGAACTGGACACGGTACTCCAGATGGTTCTCCCCAGGGCCCAAAGTAGAGCGGGAGGATGATCTCCCTCAACCTGCTGGCCACCCTGTTTTTAATGCTCCCCAGAAGACCATTGGCCTTCTTGGCCACATGGGCACACTGCTGCCTCATGGTCAACTGGTCGTCCACCAGGACTCCAAGGTCTCTCTCTCTACAGAGCTGCTCTCCAGCAGGCGAGGCCCCAGCCTGTACCGCTGTGTGGGATTATTCCTCCTGTGGTGCAGGACCCTACCCTTGCCCTTGTTGAATTTCATCAGGTTCCCCACTGCCCAGTCTAGGTCTCATTGAAGGGCAGCACAGCTTTCTGGCGTGTCAACCACTCCTCCCAGTTTTGGATCACCAGCAAACTTGCTGAGGGTCCACTCTGTCTCCTCACCCAGGTTGTTGATGAATATATTGAACAAGACCAGACTCAGTATGGACCCCCCAGGGAACACCACTAGTTACAAGGGTGTAAACCTCGTCACCAAACAAGGAGGCCATGATACTGAAACAAAACCTATTTTTACCTTGCAAATCCATACAGGGGGTGTCTGGTTGTGCAGAGTCTTACCTGAACAAACAGCAGCAGTAGCAGCATAAATCACCAGTCCCCAGCATCCCATCTGAACGCCCGCGTTGTAGGCCTGTAACTCAGTCGAGTTAGAAGGGGCCTGCACCGAACACAAACACAAAAAGTCACTTTCTTGTAACGAGCACATCTCAGAAACGAGCAACTAGAAGCAGGTCTGTCAATGGCAACTGTCCTCTCACCTTCGGATCGCCCTGAAAGATGACCTGGCCCATGAAATCCGTGTAGAACACAGCTTCAGCAATGATGGAAAACCAAGTTAAGAGGTGACAGACGCACAGTCGCAGCAGTTCCTTTGGCATCTTTAGCATGGACAACCACAAGAGTCTGACAGTGGTCTCGGTTTCCCCTTCTTCGCTCTCCGTGTCTCCACTTGAATTCGTCGTGCCGCTCGGATTCCTGTGCCGGCACCTCTGTCGCTGCCGCTTCTGCATGTCGTAGATGTCGTTCATGCTGCGCGAGGACTTTATCAAGACGATGGCGTTGGCCCGACGAAAGCGATAGCGGTGAGAGCCTATTTTGCCGTAGTAGGAGAAGGTGTAAGAGGGCTGGCGGTAGAACATGTGCCTCCGCCTCCGCATGGAGTTCGAGGTACTAGATTGCTTCATGCCTATTCTAGCGTGGCCGTTGAGGAACTCTTTTGGTAGGGAGCCATTCACGTTTGGGACTTTATCTTCGTTTAAGCGATTATCAAGCAACATTTCCTCCTCTTTCTCATTGTCCCTGAGGAAAGCAGAGAGGTGGTTGAGTTTGGACTTCATGATCTCTTGGCTTGCGTTGTGGGGAGTGTTTGGATACGAAGCATCCTGAAAAATGGAGGGTTCGATATCGTGCAGAAAAAGCAGCTCTGATTCAATTTCCAACGTTGCGTCGGGCATGTGCAGAACCGAGTCACTCTTGCTTCTTACAATGTTCACCTCCAGGAACTCCATGTTGAGATCATGCTCTGACTGAACCTCATCGTGGAACATGGAGGCCCCGTATGGCTCTTCCTCACTAATTACGTTCAATCGATTCAGAGGGGGGAGACTACCGCTGAATTTGACACTGGAAAGCGTGTCTCCTTCATCATCAATCCTGTCCTGCTGAGGGTTATATTGCTCTTCTTCAATACTAAAAAGGTGGAGAGCAACGGAGACAGAGAAAATAATGGCTGCAAAGAAGAAAAGGACTTGCTCTTGTGATTTAAAAATGCTACCCAAGAAGGTCTGTGTCCAGTCCAGCCCTCCTAACATATAACCGATTGCTCCTCCAAGACCTGTGGAACAGAAAAAAATGAGAAGTGAGCACAGGAAAGATCAATTCAGTCACAACTTGGTCGTCAGGAAGACTTGCCAGCTGCCAAAACCTTATCAATTAACTCCCTACCAGCTGAAAATGCGTGGATGTTAAGGGCCATGTCTTGTTCTTCACTGTCCACCACATCCAACAAGTAGGCCCGAATCGGCCCTTCTGTTGCATCGGCGCAGAAGTCCAACACCACAACGCCAAGCACCGTGAGAACTATTCCAATGGGCTGCTTGTTGGGGACATCACCAATAGCCAGACCTGAGGAAAAAGGGAAGAGGAATCTGAGCACGTCATTCAAGAAGGGAAAACTACTAAGAGCGAGCTGAACACCTCGAGAGAAAGGTGGGCAACACGCTCCTCGGAGACATCCCTTTACAGAGTAAAACAGCAATTTCAACTCTTTGGCACAGATTTACGGGAGGTCTGGGACAAAGATGATGGTGTTTACATTTGTAAGACTGCCATTTGTTTTTCAAAATGTTATTTTTAAAGTATCTTGAGAGCATTTGGGTATTATTTTAGGTTCCTCGCCTCTATTTTCCTTCAAATGCTGAAGGCTGTTTTGAGAAGAGAAGGCCAAGGTGAGAGAGGAGAACATCCAAACCCAACCTGCCAAATCTCACCCATCAGTTACAAACCCAGGTAACCGCAGCGCTGACAGCATTCCTGACATGGAACGCTTGCGGTACAACAGGATGAAGTGAAATTTAACCCTCTCACCTCTCCCTTTGCTTTTCTTAAGCGTTCCTATTTTCCAGCAGGCTTTTATGAGCAAAACGTGAGGGTATTTTGCATTGGGAAAAAAAAAACATCAGTCAGCTCCTGGTGAGAGCATGGCATGAAATGCTTTTTGTCTACAGAGTCGAAAGGCGGCATTAAGTACAGAGCTGAGAAAAACCACTGACAAAAACATGAAGTATTTAAATCAGGTTTAAACATCACCCGTGCAAGGCTCTGATAAAACCATTAGCGTAACTGAGGAAAACAGCCGTGGAAAGAGATCAACTGGCCAAGCTCCCCCCTCCCCCAAAATCATCTAAATCTCAAGTGTTAGGATTCTTGCATATTCAAGCCTCATTTACAGCAAGTCCTCTGAATGCTGCGTGTTCTACGCTCGGCTGGTTCTTACAGGATAAACCACCAACGGTCTCAGAGCTTTAGATTTGCTGGAAACCTGAGCAGAGCTCACAGTGGAGAGAACAAGACTTGAGTAATATCCAGACACGGCTGTTCCCCTGGGATGTGGTTGTATCGCTATTAGGATTAGAAAACCTCTTTTTCACTGTGCTCTTGCACTCCTTGTTCCCCTCCCAATGATTCCAGTTTTGAGCCCCTCACCACCATAAAAGACATTGAGGTGCTGGAGCGTGTCCAGAGAAGGGCAACGAAGCTGGTGAGGGGTCTGAGAATAAATCTTATGAGGAGAGGCTGAGGGAGCTGGGGGTGTTCAGCCTGGAAAAGAGGAGGCTGAGGGAAGACCTTCTCGCTCTCTACAACTACCTGAAAGGAGGGTGTGGAGAGCCGCGGGTCAGTTTCTTCTCCCAAGTCACAGGTGATGGGACAAGAGGAAATGACCTCAAGTTGCACCAGGGGAGGTTCAGGTTAGATACCAGGAATTTTTTTTACCCTGAAAGGGCCATCAAGCATTGGAATGGGCTGCCCAGGGAAGTGGTTGAGGCACCATCCCTGGAGGTAGTTAAAAGCCGGGTTGATGTAGTGCTTAGTGATGCGATTTAGGGATGGGTTTTTAATCAGAGTGAGGTTGATGGTTGGACTAGATGATCTTAAAGGTCCCTTCCAGCCTGATAATTCTATGAGTCCTGATGCCAGAGGGCAGGTTATGAAAAAAGCTACGCTACAACAACCACCTCAGCTTTTTGCAGCATCTCCCATAGCCCTCAACTGAAATTAGGATTGCGAGTAATTGGAGACTAAGGATAGGAAAGCGTGAACATAAAATGGGAAGAATACAGACTATGAGAGCACACAGGGTCCATCTAGAAGAAATTCTGGTTATAAATGAGGCCTTTTCCTGCAAATTGCTGACACCCCCTTTTGCCAGAGTAGTAAGAAATGCCTTTTGTCTCTAGCAAGTGACACAAGCCATGGTTTCAAAAATTTCAATTAAAGAGAGACTAATATTGCCTTATTATACTGTGCATCTGTTCTAAATAGCAGATAAAGTGTTGTCTCATGCTGATAAAACTTGAACTAGTGGCAATTCTCTATCTTCTCATATGGAATGGGGCTAGAGGAGACCATGGAATGGCTCTCACTTCAGTTGAGTTTGCTCCAGGCTCTCTTGGGAAAGGCACAGATGTGTTTATAGGGCTTTTCAGAAGAAGGAATCCATTCAAAATCTCCCACAGCCATGTCCCAGGAATGGATGCATAAAGAATACAGCTCACTTTCGCAGTGCATTGCAATAACCTCTCTGTTTTAAAGAAGTTTGATTGCACTGGGGTATCTGGAAAACATGGGTCTTCTAGAAAGCTGCCCAACAGACTGTATTGCTGTGTAACAAAAATTAGAGAAAAATCAAAGACAATGTTTTCTGCTGATTTATTAGAAGGTGAGATACTTCAAAATAAACCTACAAACTGTGCATGCACTTTGCTTCCCAGTATCGATGGCTACTGACCTAAACCACTGTGTGGAAGTAAGGGTTTCTCATCAATTAAATCACAGAATCACAGAATGGTCAGAGTTGGAAGGGACCTTAATGATCATGGAGTTCCAACCCCCCTGCCATGGGCAGGGACACCTCCCACCAGACCAGGTTGCTCAAAGCCCCATCCAGCCTGGCCTTGAACCCCTCCAGGGATGGGGCAGCCACAGCTTCTCTGGGCAACCTCTTCTAGTGTCTCACCACCCTCACAGGAAAGAATTTCTTCCTAATTTCTAATCTAAATCTCCCCTCTTTCAGTTTAAAACCGTTACCCCTCCTCCTATCACTCCACTCCCTGATAAAGAGTTCCTCCTGTTCTCTACTGTAGGCCCTTTAGGTACTGGAAGGGGCTATAAGGTCTCCCCCAATCCTTCTGTTGTCCAGGCTGAAGAACTCCAACTCTCCCCATCTATCTTCATAGCAGAGGTGGTCCAGCCCCCTGATCGTCTTCATGGCCTCCTCTGGACTCACTCCAGCTCTCCTTTAGGCTCCCTTCAGATACTGGAAGGCCGTTACAAGGTCTCCCCAAAGCCTTAAATTAATTTAAATCTGAAATTAAGGAGAAGGCTGTAGTCGAACATCTTACATGCGTCCGGAGGCGGAGGAGTAAGTCTTGGAGACACAACTACAAAGTACAATTGTTACCATATGACAGCAATTCAAATAATTAATATTTATTGCTTTGCTAAATTACAAAAAAAAACCCCCTAAAATTAAGTTAAGTGTCATTCATTGGAACAGTTTGTCCACTGCAGGTTCCAGAAGATTGACAACCATCATAGGGCACCTCAATCTGGCTTTAAAAAGCTCACACTGCTGAGCCAAGGTAACCTTCCATTCATTTCCCTCAATTAGTAAAAAATGTTAACAATAGAGCTGCATCTAACACTCCCCCCCCCCCCCCA
>VXBJ01004818.1:773006-827677 GCA_013400055.1 Nycticryphes semicollaris | reverse complement strand
CCCCCCCAAAAAAAAAAAACAAAGGAGAGCCAAGAGGATATTATTAGGTGTTAAGTTCCTTTCGTTTGCATAAGTCCAACCATGATGTAAACATTTCCCCAAATGTACTTGCTGTCACCTCTCCTACGCTAAATTTACAACGAGATCGGAGATTAAGTTGGGGAGTGAACTGTGTTGTTCAAGGGAAACTATTTTTACCGGCTTTGATGGGGGCTCAGGGAAAATGATTTTCCCACATAGTTTTTGATAAACAAATATTAACTGTGTTCTGGACTTTTTCAATACCGGGTCTAAGAAAAGCACAAGAAAAAGTGAAAAGATAATTTTTGAAATAATGCTGGAAACAGGATGTGTTGCCAGATACGCATTAAAGGGAAAACGGATCACAACAGGAAACATTTCCCTGTGAACAGGTTGCTGCAGTTTTCCCATGTCAAGGATCGACCAAATCGGTCTCGGCCACCGCAAACGTTACGCTGGCAACCATTGTATTAATAACTCTGATTTACCAGCTACTGCTCCGATCCCACAACACTTGGCACCGCGCCGGAACTTGTAAATAAAAACGAGTGAGGGGGGAGAGCTCGAACGAGGGCGCTGCGGAGATTTCGCGCGCTGGGACATCGGTTGGATCAGCAGCACGTGGCCACTTTTACTGCCTCCGAGAAACTCTTAAAAGCGGGTATGTATGTCGGCAGGAGATAACGTGCAGGTGATTTCCTGGTTATTTACCTATAACAGAGCCATTAAGGAAAAGTGCAACTCCAAAGAGGGCGCCAATGCAGAGAGCAAGAATAAAAGGCCGCCGGCGGCCCCAGCTCAGGGTGCAGCGGTCACTGGCCGAACCTATAAGCGGAGTGAAGATCAAGCCCAGGATCGGGCTAAGGAACCAAGTGAGGCTGTAGTATTGTTCAGGAAGACCTAAAACAGAGACAAAAAGGATTGTAAGGTTATGCGGGCCACACAGGTAAAATTACACTTTCTGCACGAATTTTTTCAATACCTTTGAAAACTCTTAAATCGAGCAGTGATTTACCTGCAGCGAGTTCCCTCCCGAATGAACAAGCCAGATTTCTTATCAACGGTTTCAAAAACCCCAACCAGCTAAGGAAATCACAGCTCATTTATCCTTCAAACAACGAGATAACAACAGGCATACTGAAGCTACTGAAAGAAAAGTTAAAAAATACTAATAGATTTAGTTAAGGGTGGAATCACTACTCTCCAAAAAACAAGAAAATCAATCACAGTTTGGCTGAATTCTGCTGAGTATGCAGAATTCTTTTTAAAGGGGGGCATTGGTGGGGATGGGCTCTGGGAAGAAGTAACAGCCGAATTCTGTCGTGTAGAAGCCCGACAGCTTTGTTGCATCCTCTACCCGTTGCTGGACTGCAAATCCAAAGATCTTTGGGATCCTTGGAAAGCTGCCTGGGTGTCGGATACACATATCCCCTTCTCAGCAAAACTTTTTAATATTCAACAGGAGTTGAACACGATATGAGTAACGTTCATCTAAAAGCATCACCGTGGAGAGTTACTAAAGGTTTAATGGGCAGGGAATATCAGACACAACTTGACTGTTATATGAGATGTCCCGTTTCTAAGCAGAAAAACGTTCATTTGTAGAACTGAACGCTGGACAAGAAAAGAAAAAGCAATTATTCCTGAACCTTTAGGGAGCAGGTGGAGAGGCTTGTTTATCTCCATCATCCTCGCTTGCTTTTCAGAACGGAGGTGACTACTCAGAAGATCGAATGGGGAAAAAAAAAAACCCAAAAAGGATTTATTCTATAACATTTTCCTAGGGGAAAAAAACCCCAAACCCCTAAATAATAATTTCTGGAGAAGGAAAGCAAGCCCCGACGCCTGGCTTTCCTCCTCCCCAGCAAGGAGAGCAACGGCCTGCAGATGGCAGCCTGGCCCAGAAGAGCAGCTACGCTCGGGTCCTTCGGGATCTGGCTCCCTCTGGGTTTCTCAGCAGCGGGCAGGTCACCGTTTTGACACGTTTTTCAGCAAAGCATTAAAAACAAACCAATCCATTTCTTGCAGCCCAACTGATGCCAAGCCTGAAAACCTCGGTGCCTTTACCCTAGGAAGGAAAACCACGGAGTATTCAAAATCACATACTGTGAGTGTGAGCGGTGTTTGACCTTTGCTGGCGAGATCAACCTGTACCTTGTGCTCCCTGCGTTGAGCCGTCCATTACCAAGCAGGATTATACCAATCCCTACCCAGAATAGCCCAGGCTGCAAATTTGGAAGTCTAATCGCCTGCTGTTTAAAGTGCCATCAAATCTTGACTCACGATGCTGACTTCTTCCATGAGATAAATCACATTTTCCCGAGAGCGGTGCGCTCTGCAGAGATGTAGAAACATTCTAGGAGAGGCTGAGGGACTTGGGTCTTTTTAGTCTGGAGAAAAGAAGGCTGAGGGGGGAATCTGATCAACACCTAGAAATAATTAAAGGTTGGGTGTCAAGAGGAAGGGGACAGTCTTTTTCAGGGGTGCCCAGGGAAAGGACAAGAGGGAACGGGCACAAACTTGAATATAAGAAGTTCCATCTGAACATGAGGAGGAACTGCTTGACTCTGAGGGTGGCAGAGCCCTGGAAGAGGCTGCCCAGAGAGGTGGTGGAGTCTCCATCTCTGGAGAAATTCCAAACCTGCCTGGACATGCTCCTGTGCAACCTGCTCTGGGTGGACCTGCTTTGGCAGGAGGGTTGGACTAGCTGATCTCCATAAGTCCCCTTCCAACCCCATATCATTCTGTGAAAAGAAGACCTTTTTTTTGCCCACAACTTACTGTAAATAACCAAATTCACCATCAGGATCCCAAGGCCAGCTCTGAGGCCGAGGTCTATGTGATTTGCCTCCTTTTGTGGTAGGCTTTTGATCTCTAGGAAAGGGCTGTGCTTGCACACATGGCACCTTGGTTCACACTGCTGCCTCTCGGGTAGCTTCTCCAGCTCTTTGGTGATGTCTTGGCTGGCACCAATGTTTTAGCTGGGACATACTTAGCAGGGGAACATGTTAGGTTTAAAGCTCGTGTTCAGGAATTCATTGTTCCTCCAGATCCCAATCTGCAGTTGGGAATCAGCTTCTCTTAACGAGCGCTACCCTCATCATAGGTGCAAATCAGCAAAAACAAATAGAAGTGCAGAGAAAACCTCCAACTCCCTGTGGTTTTAACATCATTTTTGAACTTTGCTGAGTTCACGAATTGTGTGTTTAACTAGTACCTCACCTGTTCCAGGGTGACACCACCTATCACTGCCCGAGCTGAAGTGTAGATAGAGAAGAATCTGCTTCGAAAAAGAATCAATGATGGGAAAGAGGAAACATTGAGTTCAAGGCAAGCAAAGCTCGATGGAAGGCAGGTTATGGTTCATTCAGGGTGAATGATTTTTCTGCAGGACATGGAAGAAACAGCAATGTGTAAAAAGTCATCTCATTTTGCCTCCGGAGAATCATGCTGTTGGGCAGCAGTTACACGTGAGAGGTTACTGCTGTGTGATGTCAACTCACCGGAGGTTTGAACAAAGTTAGAAGCTACAGGTTAACCAACATCACTGATCTTTTTTCTAGCCATCTACTCTGCTCTCGTGAGACCCCACCTGAAGTGCTTTGTCCAGCTTTGGAGTCCTCAAGACTGAAAGACAGGGACTGGTTGGAATGGCTCCAGAGGAGGCAATGAAGATGGATCAGAGGGCTGGAGCGCCTCTGCTGTGAGAACAGGCCGAGAAAGTTGGGGCTCTTCAGCCTGGAGAAGGTTTCCTCCAGGGAGACCTTACAGTGGCCTTCCAGTACTTAAAGGGGCTACAGGCAAGATGGAGAGGGACTCTTGATCAGGGAGTGGATCGATAGGATGAGGGGCAACGGTTTTAAACTGAAATTGGGCAGATTTACATAGGATCTCAGGAAAATTTTCATTCTGAGGGTGCTGAGGCACAGGCCCAGAGAAGCTGTGGCTGCCCCATCCCTGGAGGTGTTCAAGGCCAGGCTGGATGAGGCTTTGAGCAGCCTGTTCTGGTGGGAGGTGTCCCTGCCCATGGCGTGGTGTTGAAACCAGATGATCTTTAAGGTCCCATCCCACCCAAACCACTCTATGATCACCAGCATCTGAAATAATTCCATGTCATATTGGTGCCAGAGGGCTGTAAGCTGAGAACAGAAGTTTCTTCCCTGAATTATGTTGTGACTTGTGAATGATGAGCTGGGACATCTCAACTGAGCTCATCCATCAATAAACACTTGAGGGACGTTGGGAAGGGTTTGCAGTAAATCATAGAGCTGCTTTAAATAAACAGAGGGCATGAAGGCTGGCAAGAGCTCCATTGCTAGCGTTACAGGCATCAGATGAATAATCAACCTTAAATAGGTATAAGTAAAATAGATACAATTAAGAGAATTTCTTTTGATCTTCCAACATCTGTTGAGACAACCAACTCATTTTTTCATGGAGTCTCTGGGCAGAAAACAACAAGGGGAGGCCAGTACAGCAGGGACAAGCAATAGGGGTATATATACACACACACACACACATATATATATATATATGTATCCAGGGACACTGGGGGCTTACACAGCTCACTGTCCTTCTGTCCTTGTGGCCATCACTTTGCCTGTCTCCAACCTACAAAGGCACTTCTCTGTGATGTATGCAAATTTTAACAACAACAAAAACCCACTTAATCCATCCCAAATGACGACTCCTGCAGAGAATGAAAACCCATTTACAAATCTTTTCCCTTCAACTGTAAAAAACTGCACATTTCTAAATGGGAAAGATGGGTATTTTTTTTTTTTATGCTTTATAACCACAGTTCACCAACTGGCAAAACCAAAATGTCCTAAGATTATTAAAACACACAGTGAGTTTTACTGCCAGTGTGACTTTGACTCCTTCAGTACTTTCAAGGTCAATTCTGGATGTCCTAACTCCCCATTCTGGTTGGATTTTACAGGCAAAAGGAAGGGAAAAAAAAAAAAAAAAAAAGAATTTTTACCAAATCTCCATTACGTGCCTACAATTAGGGAGCCTTATCTTTCCATGTATGAGTCAGAGGGACTGAAATACTTTCTTGAGAAGGCTTTACAGTCACTGATGGAAAAGGGTGATCTTCCTAACAACAAAGTATTATAAATAAAAGCCCAAATCCAAATATTTACATTGAAAAGGGCTGACTTTGCAGAAGACACAAATCTCATTGATTTCAGAACAAGGCCAGGGATGTAGCTTCTATGGAAGGGCAAAAAGGACACTTAAAAAACCACAAATGTGATATTTAAAGATCCTTCTTTAGACAAACCACTTTGAATTTTTAATATTTCTTTTTATTGACCTACTCTTTAGCAGCCAAAATATCTATCTTTAGAAAAGAAGGCCACGATAAAAATCTATACAAGAATTAATAGCCCCATGCCAAGAAAAATGGAAGAATTTCTAAGCAGCTTTCAGTGCTCCTCTGAGTAAACAGGAAAGGGATAACTTTCAAGTGAAACATGAGCGATTCCCACAGATTGTGGGGAACCGTCGACGTGAGCACAACCTGCTTTTTCTCTTAAGAAGAAGTTCTGTAGCAGGACTTCTCCAGTACTTCGTAACCCAAGTGGCAGGATTCTTATAAATGGTGCTCCCAGTGTAAGTTGGCAGTTTATAAAATCATCCTGCTTTATATACAGTTAGGCAGACTTCAAAATAGTTGTAATTTATGAAGTGAAGCGTATGACTTTATCGTTAAGTACGTAAGCAGTGACTTTGTCACGTTAGAATTTAGTTGGTTACTCAAGTGGGGTTCAGAGAAGATCCCTAGTGGGGAGCTGGTGTACGTGCAAGCTAAAAATAAAACAGCCCAGGACAAATCCATTTACTGGTGGGAGAATTCTCTCCTGAACTTGTCTGAGGGATGGCAGACTCCTCACCTGAACAGTGTCTGGGCAGGCAAATGCAGCAATGGGTAGTAAAAGTTAGTTATCCAAAGCTTCCTTTTGCAGTTCTTTGCTAATTCTTAAAGTTGAGATGTGGTATTGATAAGCCACGGTCTCCCCAGTGACGCAAAACTCTGCCAGACAACGGTTCCTAGAAGAACTCACAGCCATGTTCTACCACGGGTCTTCCAGGAATGAGCTTTCCAAGGCCTTGAGTGATACCTCCACTGTCCTACGGAGCAAGACTCCAAAACACACCTTGGAGATGTTCTTCATAAAATTCATGCCTCATACTGGCAGGGTCTCCAGGTGCTTCATCATTGCTTTAGCGCTAGACGTGTTGATATAAATGAGAAGGTTCCAGACAGGCAAATGCAGCTCCAACACCAAAATACTTTGTTTCCCTTAAAAAAAGCTGTTCTGGTTTTAGTATCTTGAATGTTCACATCCGTGATATGCATATTTAGCTTGGCACACACAATTTGGCAGTAGAAGCAAACTAAGTAGAAGACTGAAAATGGAAATACTTCAGGGATAATGTATAGATGTGTGTGCATATATATCTATATGAAAATACAAGCCTTCCAAGATTTTGATGCCTCACAACAAGGATGAGCTCCAGTAACAAAGACTTATGGAAATTAATGTCTGTGAAGGGAAGTGGGCAGTCAGGGAAGGTTCCTTTCTCTCTCTCTCTCACTATATATATCAATAGTGTAGTGATAGAACAAAAGGCAATGGTTTTAAACTGAAAGAGAGGAGATTTAGATTATATACTAGAAAGAAATTCTTTCCTGTGAGGGTGGTGAGACACTGGAAGAGGTTGCCCAGAGAAGCTGTGGCTGCCCCATCCCTGGAGGTGTTCAAGGCCAGGCTGGATGGGGCTTTGAGCAACCTGGTCTGGTGGGAGGTGTCCCTGCCCATGGCAGGGGGGTTGGAAATCAATGATCTTTAAGGGCCTTTCTAACTCTTCTATGATTCTATAGACGCTGTTATACCTACAATAACTTGACCATATTTTAAAATGGGAAGGCAGTTAAGAAGGCATCCAGGCCAGATGAAAACAAGTAGAAATGCAGAGATAAAAGGAATATTCTGACACAGAGAAGTTCCTTCTGAAACCCCCATCTAATGGCAAGGACTCAGATGCAGCACATATTTTAAATAAACTTGGCTACGGTGCTGTTCCGGGCCAGCAGCCCTGCAGTATCCAGTCTCTGATGTGCAGAACAGATGTACAGATGCTGGCTTTGACTAGACTTCAAGGCAGCACCGCACAACGAGCTCGTCATCCCCATGTCTGCCTCACCACCACCTCTTACTGCCAAATGAAAAACGTCCTAAACCACCAAGAGTTGCTCTACCCACCTGGAACAGGCTCTAACTAGGTTGGGACCGATTCCGTATGGCCAAGAGAAGTATCACGCAGCAAATGCTTTACCAGAAGCTGCTCAGGAGGACTCAAAGGCCAAGGCAGCTGTGTCCTGTTACCAGTTTGATGCTGTTCCTTTATTTTGTCTGTGATTTTCCACCCCTGTGCTTGCCTTGCCAGGTAGCAGCAGCTCTGACAGCGAACCGCCATCCGCCAACTCCGAAAAGTAACCCAGTGGCCTCTTGGGGGAGGAATAATAACTGGAGGATTATTATTTAGCCTTTTACTGACAGCTAATCTGAGGAAACACCGAGGAGGGAAAAAAAAACATATCGGATAAACAAGGTTAGTATTTGTGCTGTGAACTGAATCTGGAGCAGGTCACAAGGCAGACTCAGAAGTCTCATACAAATCAGTGAGAAAAAGAGCAAAACACAACAACAGCTTCTGTTAGCAGCGACGACTGCCACTGAGACCCTTGTAATATGGCATTTCCCAGCCAGCTACAAACAAACAGGACACTGGCTTCTAGTAAATAAGGGTTTGTTTTTTCCCAGACAAAAAAAAGTGCCCAACAATAGTGGGACCAGCACTGCTCACGGTTCACAGGAAATGCTCACTGTGTCACCATCAGTCTAAGGGCTGCGTGAGGTCACGAGTTACATGGAAGAAAGATTAAGCCACATGCAGCAGTTTCTATTCAAAACCTCTTTTTGATAAGTTCTATTGGGGGAAAAATAGTTCTTTATAAGCTTAACAATAAGATCTGATATGGGAATAGGATGCTAAGCTCCTATTTTCATTTGTCAGAAATCCTCACCTAGAGGCTTGTTTATACTCTTAAAGTAAACACCATACAAATTTCTGAACTAACCTTAGAAACTGTCGTGCCTTGCAAATACTCTGTAATTTCACCCCTCCATAAAATACTGAGTGCTGCTAAAAATACAGTTACACTGATCTGTTTAAAACACGCTGCTTATACCAGCGGCTTTGTTTAGACTGTATTTTTAAAGAGTGTAGCAGCAAGCAAGAAAAATCAATGCTTGTTCAAAAGCTGTGAAAAAATTAGAACCTCGGTATCTGCTCTTCATCTTGGTACAACACCATCATAGAAACCACCACAAACTCAAGCATTTTAGCTGGGGAGTGTCTGTATGAGGAATATAGATTTCAGAATGCAGCTGTAATCATTTCATAAATGCACCCCGATATCCACTCCCCTCGTATTTAAAATAAAGATACAGAGTTGCCCCCCACTTAGGTCCCCCAGAGAAACTGCAAACGAGCTGCTGGGCCTCTTTTGACAACTGTGTCACCATGAAACTTCAACCACAAAAGCCTTTTGCTTCCTGCTGTCTCCCCTCAGATTTTATTTAGGACCTCAATGGCCTAGGCCCTTGTGTGGGACTCCAAGCTGCTGAAAACCCCCAAACCTGAACCAATATATGTCGAACCAATGCACTGGAATAGGCTTGACTGGTGATCTGAGTACTACTGGAGTACGGTCAACCCTTGTACTTTGAGTTTATTGCACCCTTTGAGTTTATTGAAGCCACCTTCCTAACTTCTGGATTGAAATAGGAACTCTGACTAAACAGGGAAGGGATATGAAAAAACCCCAGGAATTACTCCTGGTGTCCATTACCATGATTTGAGCTGCTTCCAAATGGGGGAGTGTAAGCTTTTAAGAAGGAAATAACTTTAAGTACTACTTGACATTGGAGTGTGATACCATGAGAGACAAGATTTGCACCCCTAATGCTACAGTATCTTAGGGCTGCGGGTGCAAGAAGAAATGAAGCCCTACACTGGACTCCATTTTGATGTGAAAATTTGGCTCTTCATTAAATTATGCCTTCCCAGCCTGTACAGTAAGACAACATTTGCTCAAACCAAGTGCTTGTTCAGAAGCTGCTCTTAACAAGCTGCAAATTGCACAACAATACTGGAGGGAAATTACACTGACCAGTAGGTGTGATCGGTTTGGTTGTGAGCAGGCAGGTGGAAGAACTCAGAATCAGTACCAGGAGGTTCTTAATAGCTGCTAGCTTTCTGCATAAAAATGATCCCCCGTCAACTTGTCAGGCATCTTTATTCCCTCAGCGTCTCAGGAATGACCTATTGCAATAAACATCACATAAAACAGGAGCGACATCAAAACTGTGGCTTAAATCCTCCCACCGGCAGAATTCACATCCTGAAATTCTTCTTGTGCCTGTCAAATAAGAGCTCTTCTGCTTAGGCTGCAGCACTCATGAGCTGTCAGGACGTTATATACATCTCGTATAGGCAGGAGGACATGCAGTCTCCTCAATCTGAACATACTTTTCTGGAACACAAACTATCACCCAGCTGCAAAAACTGCATCCTTTCCCCCCCGCTCTCCTGTTCAGCTCTGCTGTCTTAAGGATTCGATTGATGAAAGCTGGATCTAGATTGGAGATGCTTGAACAAATAATTAATAGGAATATTAAAAGGATGAAATCAGGTTAGAGATACTGGAAAGTCTGTCACAGAATGGTTTGGGTTTGAAGGGACCTTAAAGATCATGGAGTTCCAACCCCCCTGCCATGGGCAGGGACACCTCCCACCAGACCAGGTTGCTCAAAGCCCCATCCAGCCTGGCCTTGAACACCTCCAGGGATGGGGCACCCACAGCTTCTCTGGGCAACCTCTTCCAGTGTCTCACCACCCTCACAGGAAAGAATTTTGTTCTAATTTCTAATCTAAATCTCCCTTCTTTCAGTTTAAAACCATTGACCCTCCTCCTACTGCTCCACTGCCTGATCAAGTGGCCCTCCCCATCTCTCCTGTCCAATGCTTCCTTCAAACTCACATTTCAAATTTTAAATTTCCTTAGGAGCTGGATGCAAACAAGTCACACTTTTACAGCGGAAACAAACTGCAAAAGTTTGGAAACTATTATAAGTACTACATGCCATGTCTACAACTTAGACTAGAGCCACCCATTTGGAAAGAATAACCACTAAATTGGTAATAAAACAACTCTCTTGCTCTCCAACAGCTTGAGTACAGAAATATTAGTGCAGAGCACAGAGTCCTGGAGGTGTTTTTAAGCTGTAGGAGAGTTAACATCCCTTTTCTGGGAAAGCTATTCTGCCTTTCAGTACAGCTTTTGAAACGATCCATGCAATAGCCCGCCAGCAGCACCCAGGTTGGGTTAAACACTGCTTCTGAAAAATGGAATTAAGGAAATTTAAGCAACAGGCTTCCTAAAGGATTTCATCATCCAGTTTTCCCATTTTCTGTCTCGGCTCAGTTATTGCTTCTCGACCTCCTACAACCATCCTCCCTGTCTCGTATTTGGCAGCCGTGGGAGTCAGCAGTGTTTCATTAATCTCTGCTGCTCTCCTGCCATTCTGTCCAAGTTGTAGAAAGGTTTATGCGGCTTCCCCGACAATTCCTAGTTTATAACCTGGTTTTATGGTGCTGTGTCAGGAAAGAGAAGCGTATGTGAAGAGAAGGGAGCCAAAAAGGGACGTGTGGAAGGGGGAGAGGGGAAACAAAAGCCTGAGACCATTGGGGACAGAACACAGGCACCGATGCGCAGGCAGGCAAATACGGCCTTTCCTTTTAGCTTGAGAACAAACACTGTCAAGTAAAGCTTTTAAAGCTTTAATTATTTAAAGTTTCCAACCCTCCTACTAACCTACTTCCACAGGAGTAACCTGTAGTAATTCAGGGAGATTACTTCTAGCTTACTGCCCTTAGCTTTCTATTTCCTTCCCCCATATACATCAAGCAGTTGCCAACAGACAGATACACCAGTATCAGCTACTCCTGCTGGAATCCAAGGCAATACACACGAGCTGCTCTGCTGAAGGAAAGACTAAAGAATCAACTCCCACTGTAGATTTTTTTTACCCACCGTGAAAACACTCAGCAATTCCTATGGGTTGCACAGAACGATGCCCTCACCAAAACTATGGTACTCATTTTTTGCCAGGGTGTATTCAGACCAGTGAAGAGTGCCAGGTTTACTCAAGCCACAAGTCAACACCTTTGGTGCTCAAACATGCTTTCGCTGGGCTCTAGCAGGTAATTAAGATCCATAGAGGGCAAGAAAACACATTGTCAAGAGCTCCCATGGACTACTGAAACCAAGTCACTGGAGATTTCTGGATCATCTGAGCCCTTCCTTTTGGGCTCTTGGGAAACTTATTTTTAACTTTTTTTTCCCCTCCTCTCATCAATATTTAGAATTATATCGCTCTGACACTCATAATAAATTTGGATGCCAGCACTTAATGAGCTGAAGTCAAATATAGATTAAATCTGAAACAACTTCCAGTGTGCTGAACCAGCAGTAATAATAATAATAAAAGAAAGAAATCCTTTTAACCTCTTCCAAAGAGCGGTTTTAGGGACACAACAAAGGTGTTTATATGAAATAAGAAGCTGAGCATTTTCTTCAAAGTCCCAGGAAAAGGTAAATTGTATTCAGCTATACATATATATCGGTATAACCACCCGAGGTGAACTTCACAGCCTCAGTGGGTTTATTCCCAGGCTGAGAACGCTGTCTCCCGTTGCTGCAGATACAGAAGGGCTCGAAGGTCGCACGCAACCACGGCAGCACCCCTTCCCCATCACTCCCGAGCATCTCAACATACAGGGACACGTCCACGAACGCAGCAATCAATAAATCCTTCTGCCAGGCTAATCCTTCCCCTCGCCCTTACGGGGATGTAATTAAAAACGCATCAGCTGTACGTGATGCCCCACTTTGAGGCCCTGCATTACGCAACGCTGCAGCACTTGGCTCCCAACTCGCCGCGGGATCAGACATCAATGACGCTGACACGCGTTGCCTGAAGATACGCAGCATCCCAGTTCATCCAGAGCTCAAGAGCGGTTTTTCCTCTCCCTTTCCAGAGTATCAGCAAATTTATAAACAAAGGCACTTCAGCTCAAATGCGCTTTAAAATTCCCAAATTGAAGAGACTCTTCTATACACACAGGAAAATCTTTCAGCACCAATTTGCAAGCCTGTTCTGTTAATCAACAGTGGAGCTTTTGTTGCAGCGATTAACACCCTGGGGTAAGACATTCTACTTACGCAGCTGAAGCAAACCCTAAACCAAAACCTGGTGTTAACACCTATGTTTTTCTTCTGAGTAGAGCTAAAACCAAAACCATTAACTATGAAAGTCAAATTCAACCCAGACAGAACTGACCTTTTCCCACCCCCTGAAACAATCTGGGAAATGAACAACTTTTTCCTGTTTTGCCTAAGTCTTTAGTTAAAAATCATACTTGTTTAATGGGGACCCATTCAATTATGCATCACGGGGCAGTAGGTGCAGCCTGAGCCCTCACTGGGGTGCTCTGGTCCGGTGCTGCTCCGTGGGGCAAGGATTTTTGTGTCTGAAAGGAGCTTTGACTACCCTTTTGCACTGCTCTTACCAGACCTGAATGGGAGGTAGAAGCGTGATTGAGATAATTAAAGCAAGGGGAGGCTGACGAGCATGGCTAGCACATCCCAAACTTTATGCCAATCTTTCAAGGTTAAGACTTTTAAAACACCATTCTAGCAAACAGTGGGCTACAAGGGACCCCCTAGATATTAAACTCCCACTCGCTGCAGCAGAAGTTTACTCCTGATGCGTCTGTTTTACCCCACCAAGCCCCAGAAACCCATAAAGGATCTGGTTCACACTGGCAGACAAATGACTGGCAGGTAACTTAGCCCAGCATGGCATCTGGTCAGCGTACCCAGGAACAGGCCTTGAAAAAGGAAAGGAAACAGACTTGAAAGTAGCCAAAAAAAGTTTGGTTGGGTTTTTTTTGTGTGTGTGTTGAGCAGGGAGCCAGGCAAGAGTATGGTTGACATGACATTGAATTTGCAAGGAGCAAAAAAAACCCCAAAACCCCAGCTCATTTCCAGCCTCAAATTGTGTGTCTCGGCAAATACACTCAACTTCAGCACATTTCACAGCAGAGTAAAAGCACAATGAGCTCACCTTTGCACAACGATAAAAACCATCTTCTTCCCCCATTTTTAGGGCTGACCACACGCTTGGAAGCCATGTGAAAACAGGGACCGGAGAAGGTTGGTTTTTTGTCTGTGTATCCCCTACAGGTACCACCTGAGAACCTTCACCTTCCCAGGGATTACTGACCAGACAGTTCATCTTGACAGCAGGGATCACATTTGCAAAGTCTTTTATAAGGTTAGTAACTGGTGTGGGCATCTCCTCCTGAAATTATCCTGCCTGACCTACAGCAAAACGAATATAACAGCTAATAAACATTATTAGTACCTCAATATAAACGTCATATTCTGTTTAGAGCTTTTTTTAAAGCTGAACTGATCCTACCTTACACCCCTTAGGCCACTCATGTCATGCAATCTCGAAGCACTGCCCTCCTTTTCCATAGGCAAAGTCTCCCCAAAAGCCACCGTTCCCACAACGGGCTTACAAAAAGTGCATTGTTAATTGTTACCACACGGCAAAAATCAATCCTGGCCTTTCTAAACCCGTTAGGAGGATAGGTTTGTTTACGGTAAGAATAAACACTCTTGCTCTGTGATCGTTTTTGTTAGGACTGTGCCACCGGGAAGCCCTGCCAGCTGAAAGTCAGCAAAGAACAGTAACGCTGCATTCACTTCTAAATTACTTACTATTTTAGAAGTGTCGCTGAATTACACATAAACAAACACATCGAGTCTTCTAACTCATTATTCATTATCTACTTAAAAAAACAAAACCAACAAAACCCCCACACGACAGAGGAATTTTGAAAATAACCCATGCTAAGCTCCTAAAGAGAAGCTGCATTCCTCTAGGCAGTTGCCTTTATTGAGGTCAATTCCTCATGTGGTTATATCGAGCGAAATATAAATCCTATTAGTGTGCTTTTCCTGCTTGCTTTCACAACGGAACTACAGGTTGTAGTTTGCAGGACGGATTTCCACGTAGGCCAGTGCTCCAGGAAAAAAAAAAACCACTGCACTTCAAACAATCTCTAGGCATAGGAATATTGGTAACGGGGCTCATACAGAGAGTTTTAACCTAAATCCACCCCCCCACCCGAAAAAAAACCCTCAAACCAAACCAAAAACTGGTCTCCCTTTAAAGCTATTCATGCCACCACCTGCCTGCCTTGTGGGTGAAAGATCATAGAAAACCATCCTCCCAGATGAAATGATGGGGGCTGATGAAAAAGCCGGTGTTGGTGTTTATGTAGCCTGCCTCAAACTTTCCACCCTCCCTACGCACCGCCTTCTAGAAACGTGTATGTTTTGGCTTGAACATTAACTTGGATGAAACACGTTAGACACGTGTACTGGAGAGATTTAAAAGCAGGGCTGCCTTCCTACTGAAGTCTTCTAAACGCCAGCTACATAAAAATCTTGATTTTAGTATTTTGAGCTTGGTGGGTGTCGTAATACAAACTTGCACACACAGAAAATTCCAGTAACCACAGCAGAACTTAACCCCCAACTCTCAGCTACGCTCCAAATAACTTGCCAAGCCCTGGAGAAGCTGGCATAGAAATCAAAATGATACTACTTGTATTTCTACGTGAAGGATAATAGGCCAAATAAGTGAAATTGAGAGTCTGGAATAAGAGGAATTGACAGCAGATGAAAAAGACTTCTTACAGCAGACCCTTTTATCTGTGATCTTTGTTGTGTTTCACAATCAGCAAGGCTGCGCCTGGAAGCATAAATTCACCAATAAAATCTAAAGTTAAATAGGTGGAGCACGGCAGCAAATAAACCAGCAAACGCTTCCTTTCCAAGTGTGCAAATTGTGAGAATCAGGCCCTAAAAGGGGCAAAACAGAACAGAATTCTTTTCCAAACCCCCAGACAAGTGTTTTCATCGCGTTGTGAAAAGCGGTTTTACTTTACATCGCTCTGCTTGTACCCTTTTTCTTGTCCTTTGAATTTATAAAAGAATGGAATGAGTTATAGGTGTAGCAAGTAATGCAGCATTATTCAGTCATCCAATAAAGGAAACCTAAATAATTAAGACTGAAACCTAAGTAACTTCTGAGATTGAATTTACCAATCCTTCCCTATCTGATAGGCAGAAAGTCGTCCCACGCTCCTCTCCTGACGGCTGCAGCTTAAAACCATTTGAGAGCTGATTTCAAACACATTTGCCCCGCCAACTGGGTAGGAATCCCTAGTGCAGAAAAATAACCTTCCTGGTCATTTAACCCTGTAACCTCTTGCACACACGGACCATCCAAACCGTGCCCCGGCACAAGATTTATGAGGCACAACTTTGACCACCTCAGGGGAGGAGGAAGCACTTGTTAAGACCACTCCTTAATTAAATTACAGAGAAAGAGCCACCCTCAGCTTTATAACTGATGACATCCCCTTATTTTCTCATTCCATCCCTAAATATCCTGAAAACTCCTCCCCCGTCGAGCTTCTCCACCGTTACACAGTGTGTCTGTACCTGGGGGGACAATGACATCGCTAGGGAAGGGACACCCAGGCTGCTGCCCACCGCAGGTTACTAGAGGTGACCTCGTGAGATGCTGGGCAGTTTGGGTTTATAAACCGTTATTTTGCTCACCTCTATTTGTTGAGCCAAAAAGGAGGGGGGCGGGAAGGTTAAACTCAATTTTAATTTCAGGCAGACGACAAAGTTTCCTTCCGCTCCCATTCAAGGTCAGTATAAAGTAGTAATTAATTACTATTAAATCCATTTTTGTTGCAATGGCATTAATAGTAGGAATATAACCCTTAGCAAAAAAAAAATCCCAACCAAAAACCCTCAAACCCTTCAAACCAGCAGGTTTTCTAAAGAGGCAGATATAGTGCGGAAGCACTACCGAGGTGACAAAGTGACACCCAACTCTAGCAACTAAAAACCTATTTATTCTTTTTTTGTGAAGTTTTACAGAATAATGACTCGAAGAGGGGGAAGAAGGAGCAGAGCAGAGCATATCTGCCCTTCATTTCTGTGTAGCTCGGAACAAAACACCGGATGGGATGTTTCCAAGGCCACAACATCATCCCATCGCTACATAAATTGTCTAATTTACACTGGAGGATGATAAACAATCGTTTTGAAGTCACCTGATGCAGTCCCTGTCGGACAGTAGGTATGTCTGAAATGACTCTTCCCTGCCAAAAAATGTCTGGCTTGGGAAGACACCGCCTGACTTTCCAAATCAGGCAAGGAAAACACAGGGAATGCTGGAACAGTATCCACTACAACTCATCTCCCTTGGTAAACAATTCTTTATCTCAGTACCCAAGGCATTTTCTCGGGTTTAGGTTCGTGAAGATTTTTCCCAGAGTAACAAAGTTTAGTCCTAATTTTAGAATATGTAATTTACTGTGAATTTTACCTGCCACCTACGTGAACTCTGAAGTCTGTGAACTCAATCTCCGGCTTCCAAAGAAATGCTTTCATTTCCAGAAGTCTCCATTTGTAAGAGGTATTAAAAATCTCCAGATCAAGAGTTCATTTAATGGCAGAAGGATATTTTTGGAATTCGCAACTTGTGCTGGGGCAGGGAGGGGGGCTCAATTCTGATTGACTGAGTTATTGAAAGACCATTGTTTATGGAGCAGCACAACCGATAAAAGGAGGAAATTCATGTTTTTCTACAGTGTATACGTGAGAACACATAGAAAATGATCCCGCTCAGTTTATCACCTGAACCAGAGAACATAAATGGGGATCAGAAATTAAAGGTTAAGAGGATCTGAACAGAAGCTACAGAAAACTTACCGGTGCATTAAAAGAGACCACACTGCCTCACAGTGGGCCATTGGCCAAGGAGAAAACCAGTCCTGAGGAGGGAACCAGGCCACTGTGGGGATTGATCCCTTCTCACCGTGCCCTGTGTCAGCTCTTCTGTGGGTAAAAGCAGTCCCTGCTCTAGAAATGCGTTAAGGCTTCTTGAGCTGAGTGTGGAAGCAGTTTCTGAAGACCTGCCTGTCACAGTAAGGTCTGTGTTTTTGACATTACATGGCCCCAGTTCTGGTTTCCAGGGAATCAATCTATTTGCAGAAAGTTTGCTTCGTTAAAATTTTAGGTAGTAAAGTAATCTGGAGGAGGATGAGGCTGTGATTTTGGCATTCGGTCTCCGGCTCTACCTCCAAAGCTTAACCTCATCTGACTTTCTATGAAGTCTCCCTCCTGCCGCTCCGATGGCGAGGGCCACAAGCAGGAGTGTCCAAGTGTCTGTGAGAAACACCAGCTACGTCCTCACAGCCTGGTGAGACACCATCTAACCTTGTTGCAGAACAGTGTAATGCAGCAGTCACCATTCCCTACACACAACAGAAATGCAGACTCAAATCCTGACGTTTATTCAGTCCCAAGAAGGTATCTGCATCCAAACCTTCACTTTTCAGATGGCCAAAGGGCATTTCAAAGTTGAAACAACTTCATAAAGCACCTACTTTACAAAGGAATTCAATATAATAGGGATCTTTATGCTGGTTTACACAAAGTGGAACAGGTTCCAAAGACTCAGGGGGGAGGGATGGGGACGGACACCTCATTTGCTAGACATTGTCCCCAGAAGTGGGAACATGGATTACATGCTTTTTGCCAAATTAGAAGTTACAGGAAATAAAGGGCTTGATTCTCCTCTGAGTTTCAAAGCAGAAGTAGAACCACCTACCAGGTCTAGCGGCGCTCACTAAGTACTTTATGCTCCTGCCAGCTACTCCCTGCCCATCACTGTCCCCAGCTAAATGTCCCCCTCCCCTCCCCTACCTACTCATCCTATTCTTCTCTGCAGAGTTTAAGACTTTTGGGTCATTCCAACTGTGGGCAAGTTACGCTCACTTGTCTAATGAAACCCTTTAAATCCACTTTATTTCTAGAGGCAAATAGGTCATATCCAGTTTACATGCTCTGCATTTACTAAGCTGCAACAAATCCACCACGAGGCTCCAACTGAAGATCATCAAATGGTATTATCAGTATATTTATGGAAAAAATCTGCATCTTCACTGCTTTGTACCCACTGTTATCAAGACTTCAGAGAGAGGAAGATGTTTATGGAGGGACATGAGCTATTGGGGATTTATCCAAACCAATGTAAATAAAAACCTATGACCTGGCTTTGTCCTCTGAAGTGGACTTGTATTAAAATCTGTCATTGAACTGAACCAGCAGCTCAAAACTTTTCCAATAATTTCTTGCAAAATAGCCCGCAGGAAGCAGATCTGAAATCTTCTCAACTGTTGTTTGGTTAAAAGAGGATGATTAAAATGGAGTCCCAGAGGGTGCATCACAACAGAAATACTGTTGTAACAAGCACACAGGAGACTTGGGAGGAGAATAGAGCTTAAGGGGCTGCAGCTTTGACAATCCTCTTGAAGGAAGCTTTATTAAAGCATTACGTGATTTGGCAACAGCCTGTTGACATTCTTTTAATTTCAAAAGTGGCCTTAATTTTTATTTCCTTGAAAAGTAAGGCTCCTGTTCATTAAGGAGTTCTCAGCCATTCCATTTCCATAACCTGTTTCACAACCCACGTTCAGTAGAAAAGCATTGATTTGAGCCCTGGCATCAATCACAACTCAAAAGTTGGGTGTCTCAATCTCCATCTGCAAGACTCTGCCACCAGAACCCCGTCCAAAGGGTGTTTAGACAGAAGTATAAAAAGATGTGGGCTTTGTAAATTTGGCTGAGAGAGTAAGTGGGTGGAAAGCAGATTAAGAAGAAGGGTTTAGGCTATGAAAGAGGTTGCGTAAAGGTACATGTTTAAAACCACTTGGGTTTAGCACATTTTCAGAAGGCCCCTACTTCTCCCATCCCTTCCCCATTACCTCCAGGGAAATCTTAGTAAGGGAACACTAAAAATACAGGGATCCTGCAGTTCCTCCAGTCCTATATGTGCACCTTTCTACTCCAGAGCTGCCTTTGGAAGGAGAAGAAAATGCATAGGCTTGTCTTGGATATAGAAACAAGCCAGGTCCAATATGTGTGGGAGGGAAGAATTGCAAGACAATTTAGTAAAAAGCACATTTATAATAGACTGAAAGAAAACTTTGAAACTACTGCTGATACACAAATTAGCAACAAAAATCTGCTTATAATTTAATACATTCCCTTAACCAGTTCAGCACCATTAGCCTGTAGCAGAGTTAACTGGCCCTTATTTCTGAGGCTTTACTAGATCTCCTTGGGGTGGGAGAGAACACGAGATTTGGGAAAGAAGGGGAACAAAGATGTCAAAGTACTCATTCCAAACAGTTTAGTTTCTCTTAAACCTCAGGCACTCAAGATAAGAGGGAGGCAGCATGCTGGACAGGAAAGATTTACTGGTGGAAAGAAGCATCTACATAAGGGCAGAGATGTCAATTCCCTTCTTAGGGAGTGATTATTTTTGGAGGCCTCAAGCTCTTTCCCTGCAATGATAGATATTTTTGTCTGTGGCTTGTGGAAAAAAAAAAAAAGAAAAAAAAAGATTTGAAGAAGAGAGATGACAAGAAGATTAAAAATTGCTTTTAGACTTCCATCCTTCTAGAAGTGCAGACTGTCAGCTCTTACATACAGTTTGCTTTGTGATTTGACTACAGGTCCAAAGATCTGCAGACCTGTTAGCGTTTCTGGCATGTCATATACAGTCACTCGCGCTGACCTCAGATCACACAAGCTCTCAAAAGGAAAACCGAAGACTCAAATAAGTGTTTTCACACCCAACATTGGTGTGAACACTCTTCATGCTAGGAAAAGAGACCCAGTAGTAACATTCCCACAGTACACAAGTAAAAGATCAAGGACTTCTGGTAAAGATTTACAATGGGAGAAAACAGCTCTAGAGCGAGTATGAGACTTCTTTTAGGAGCAAGTTCTTCAGCAGACCTTATTCAGCCAAAAAAAAAAAGGAACAAAAAGTTACCTACTGCTTAATGAAAGGAAACACGTTTCATGCTAAGGGAGAACCCTCTGAACGCCTGCGCACTCGACTTCCCTTCCCTAGTAAGGCTGCTCATCTGAAGTCACACAGCTTGCACAGGCCTAAGGCCAGCAGGAATCCTCACATTACCCCAGCTGAAAACCTGCCATGTGTTATCAGTTGTGCCTCCGAAGGCCAGATTCAGTGTTACTTAAAGAAAAACAGAACATTGATATAAAAAAAAAACCCACCACCTCAGCAATAACAGCCATTGCACAACTGCCAGACCACGTGGCATTTGCCTTGATATGAAAATAAAACACGTGCTTGCACCGCCTCCAGGATTAAAAAAACCCCATACATATAATCTTAATAATTGCACTCCACTTTTCTTTTAAAGGTGCCTTAAACATATCCTTAACCAAACCCTCCACCAGGCCCTACATGTGTTGGAACTGGGCCGCTCTTGATTTGAGGTCAAAAGATGTTTTACATAAGAGAGCAGTGACAAATGATACAAAAGCCTTCCCGACTTGCTTGTTGGTAAAAAAAATAAAAAAGGTATAGTAAAATTAGTCTTACACAACCCCTTAGTGGGTATAAAATTAGTCAATAAGTAAAAAATGATGGGTGGGGAGGTTTTATAGGGCAATTAACATGTGCCTCAAGCACAATATTTGCAGTTTTATACATTCCACCACTTGAGAGCTGAATGCAAACTTTACATTATGTTAAATACTAACTTCAAAGCTAACAAGGCTGAAAAATGCATTTAATCAAGTGTTTATTATTCTAGGTGTTTTGGATCTATTGCAAATTCAATTCCTGTCCTTAGCTTAGCTATGTTAAAGTCCCCTCTTGGGGACAGGTCAGCTCTCAAGCCATTAATTCTCTTCTAAGGAATAATTCAGATCCTGCAGTTCATTCTCAGCGTCACATGGAACTGTGGCCTGGGAGCCCGGATGTAGCTGGATCGTACAATAATTTAACTTTGAAAGTCAAAGAGCAGGTTCCAGCAACTCACACCCTTTCTTCCTGGTAAGACAGGGTCAGGTAAGGCACAGGTCAAGAGGTAAGATGAAGCTGTGTAGAAAGACTATTATAAATACCTTAACATATATGCAACCTTTGGCAGAGATGAGGAATAAACTCAACTACTTGTGCCGAGCTGAAATAAGGAGTCAACGTTGCTTTATATCAAAGAGTTTCCTCTATTTTTGCCAGTCAGCCTTTTTTTTTCCCCCACTTGAATTATAGGCAGCCTCTAAAAGCTCCTTCAGTCCCTTTGTTCCCTTCTCCCCCACCAGATCTTTAAGGTTTTTTCGATTTCCTTTGATCTCAGGCTTAGCCTTAGGAAGACCATCCCCTTCCACACTGAATTGGGTTAGCAATTGATACCTTAATTCCTTTTGAAGAAAACATACCTAAAACCCGAATTCTGTGTAACATTTCATGCTTGGTTTCTAAATGCATCTCCACAGCCCCCTTTGCACCTACACACATTCTTCTCAGACAGGTATCGATGCTAAATTTCAATGGGGAGATTCACTACTTATTAAAAATTCACTCTAATATGAAATCGCTTCAGCGTAATGACTTCTCAGCTACCGCTTGGAGATTTCTCACCATCAGCAGTTTGTAGAGTTATTGCTTAACACGCTTTTTCCATCCTGCCAGTTTCACATAAACTGCATTTCAAGCCCCTTTAAGCATGGTCTGCTGGGAGAACTCTTAATATTCCCCCCTCCCCCCCAAAAACATTATGGGCAAATGCTTTAACTGAGCCCAAACTCCCAAACAGCTTGTCTACACGTGGGAGACACATAGGAAACGTGTCTCCTAAGATATAAGCACCTACAGTATTTTGCTGATTCAAAAGCAGATAGCAAGAGAAATAATTTCTTTTCCAAACAAACAAAAAAAATAACCTATGGTACTCTGCTCTGCTTAGCTCAGCTTTTCTCTTTATTAAAATCTCTTAATTAGCACTGAAATACGCACTTTCCAGATGTGCTATTTCTTAGTGTTATTGCCTAAAAAGAACACCATGCTCCGGGTTAAGGTTAATACAACCAACTTCATTATTTAATGCTAGATTAGCTAATGGTTACTACAGGAGCCCATTAACCCTCACAGCAAAACAAAACCATCACAGACAGGCCCTCAGATACAAAATGCATAAAATTCAAGGCTATTCCTGTACTGTACCAGAGAAACATCCTTTAAATTTAAGTGATATTATAAAGGTAAGCAGCCCATGTAAACTCTTTGTGGTTCTCCTCATGTTTCTTTTTAAAAGCACTAGTGTAATATATTTAATTTATTTCTATTTCATTTATGCAGGGGAATGCAGAGTAGTTCTGGTGCTGACAGTCACTTCTGTGCCCTGGTAACTATTCATAAAACACTCAAGAAGATCCTTTGAAGCAACAGTACAGGTTTGGCAAAGCTTTTATCATATTAAAGGTGATGTTTCAGACAGCGAGTTTCTCACGCCGAAAGGAGCAGCCACCCCAGCTCACAGAACACACATTTAGATGATTTTTTTTTTTTTAAAATTCTGCAATCCTAGTGGAACAGGCACACGGATCCCGCTTTTCCGAGGAACTGAAACAGGTTTTACTGGTTGCATCACCACCCAAATTGTGCTCAGATTACAATTTGGTAATTTCGGATCACTTCAATTCCGTTAGTTATTAATGGTTTAAAGCACTGTTACCTGAAGCCACGTGTTATGATTTCACTGCACAAGGTCTTTCAAAAAACTAACAGTTTCTTTAAGTTCCCACCATTCCAGTCAGTAGTTTCTACCTACTTTTGTTCACTTAAAAAAAAATCCCTGGAGAAATAACGTTCTTAAACGTCTCCAAAATTTCCATGAACTGTTATGAACTAGAAGTGGTTTTAGAGATTTAGTCCTTTAGAAACCAAGTTTAATGACAGAATACACAGTCATTTGTGAACAATGGGAGCAGGGATTTTAATTCCCTCTCGTAGATAAGCGGCATTAAGTACCAGATGTTTCAGAAGACAAAGGTCTCACCCTGCTCCTGCAGAGTTTATAATGCAGGGCTGAAATGTGAGAGGGGAGGGGAGTAGTAGTGTCAATGCACAGAAAATACTCGGGAGTAACATGAAAACACTCTGTTTCTCAAAAAAAACCTTGGAACAAAGGCTTCTCAAAACAAGGTTTCTCAAAAGCCTTGATGAACAAGTAAACCTGGAGCTCTGGCAGTTGATTTTCTAGTACAGCTTCACTTCTGACTGAGAGAATCCACTGATGGAACAGGTCTCAAATAAAGGTTAATGAAGATTTCAAGGGATCAAAACTTGTGAGAAGTGCCAACTAACACAATTTCATCTGAAGCCAGCCTGCTACTCTTCATATTTAGCATAATTTTGTATCCTCTGAATCCTTCTAAACATGTTAGCTGCTTAACTTTGAATTTTTAAACTGTGCATAGCAAGAAACCACAGAGCAAGATAAAACTGAAGAAAATGCAATATATATTTGGCTTGTTCTTGTTGCTAAGCTACTGAAGCCCAGTTATAGCTCCATGGTTGTTATAAATTTGTAGCTGCATCTCTGACAAGGCGATGTAACATCAATCTAAGCAGAGCAATAAAGACAAAGATTGAAGTCACAAATCAAACTTCTTTTGGTAGGGGTACAGCAACAGGGGTACTTCCAGACATTTCCAATTCACAGGATCCAGATGTCGCTGCTGCCTTCGGTTCTTTCATTAAGAATTCAAAACTTTAGGCAGTTTAAACAGACAGAATTTAACCACTGTCAATTTGGAGAGGGACTATCTAAGGGACCACCTCCTTCAGTTGCTTAAATCCCGTGGTTTATGGAGCAAGTAGGACAGATTGATCTGCCAAATCACAACTACCCCCCTGATCCAGGGCACAGGAACAGCCAGAAAGGTCAAATACCTGTGAGAAGGAAGTATGGAACACCATACCAAGGCACCTAAGGTTTTCATGTCGGTTTTCAAGGCAGATCATCTCAGATTATTTCAGCAACCAAGAATCTGTGATTCTGTGAAGGTTTCCTCTGAGATACAGAACACAAGCACACACCAAGCAGCTTAATTGTTAATACTATCTGTAAGGAAGAGTCTTTTTTGGGTACCCAAAAGGTTCTTCAGTTTGTTATTAGTAAAATTAGCTGCTTGAGTTACCACACTTCACCAGGTGCTGCTTCTTAAAAAAAAAAAAGTTTGAGTCAATTTAATCTCACAGAAAAGAGCTTAAATGTTGCTGTTACCAAAACAAGCAGCCAAGGGAATATTGCAGCAGTTCGACAGCTACACGCCACCCCCTCCAGTGAGAAATAAATACAGTTCATGTTGAGGCAGACAGATGTTGAAGTTGATAAAGGTAAATGTAACCATGTAAGAGGTAATTACCAAACAGGCCAGATAAGTCACCCGTGAATAACTTAACCCTTCAGTGAATCCAACACGGGTTATTCCCCCACTGAGGGAACATGATCTAGAGCAGGAAAGATTTCAATTAGTTCCCAAAGCACTAACATTTGCAACCAGCTCCCTCCATTTCTTATCTGTGTGGCACGGAACATCACCACTGCATCCCCGCAGTCTTTGGCATCGCTTTGTCAATTTGCCAGCTTTTCTACCAGTGAAAGCTCTTTTTCTTCCCTTCCCCCAAATCCCAATGTTATTTTGATCACTGGGGTCAGGGAAGGAAGGGAAGAGATATTTCTCTATCTGGAGGAAACAGATCTGGTAGAAGAGCTCACAAAAGAAACATAGACTAGTAGACTGGTGAGTAATTAAGAGGATGGTTTATTTATACTGTCTGACCTACTCTATGGCAAGGTAAAGGCAGCTTAGCCAGCTATACATTTTAAACATCCAAGTGCTAGCACAAAACAAGGAAGGGAACAAAAAAGTACAGGACAGTTAGAAAACTGGGGGTCTTCTCTGTGTAAAGCAGGATGCAAATTTCTGCTTTCATAGTAGGCAGTAATTGACCCAAAGCTGCTACTATAAATCAATTAAAGTCTCCAAATCTCAACTTGCCCAAAAGACAAAACCTCAAAATAATTTATGGACATTATAAACATTCCTAGATGAAGTTGTATGTGCTTTGTGCAGCATCAGGGTGATCAGAACACTCCTATTTGGGGAACACTTATAATCCATTTTAATTATGCCAGCAATGGATCCAAAAAGGAGATCTGATGAGCTCTGAGAATTAAAGTGTTCAGGAAAACGTGGAGGCATAACCCATCGCCATCTCATGGCATCAATTGCACTGATTGACCCCTCTGTTGCTTTAAAATGAACCAACTAGTAATTTCATATGAAAACACATTCTTAACTGCAGGAAGACTGCAAGAAAGAATTTGTACATTGGATGATCACAAGTTGAGTGCCCTTACGTCATATCGAATACACAAATGCAGATATTTCATTTGAGATGTTAACCTGGAGATTTTTAAACAATGCTGTAAATAGTATTCAACAATCATTTACAGAGTTGGTTGAGAGCATCTGTTTGGCCACAGCTGAGCATGCTGTAAGGTACAACTGCACCTATAAGCCAAAGCAAACATATAATATGCATATATTATATAAACACTCACAGAGTGCACACACAGGGTTGATTTATTCACCCATGGAAGCACGCTCAGCCCGGTGCTTCCATCAGTTTCATGTAACATTTTCTGATATCTGATAAAGAACATGATTTTCTGGATTTGATAAAGATAACACCAGATATTGTTAACACTATAAGCACTTTGCTGGAAACCTACACACCACAGTTTAACTCTGTCTACTCCTATTCTAAAACCCATTCCCCTCCTCCCCCCATTACTATCTAAAGCTGTTGGTATCATGGTTTATTCAAATATTCACAGGTTACAAACTAGACAGACTAATCCCATAGGAGTTACTAGTTGTTTGAAATAAATGCAATATTTCACTAGTAGCTGGAAAAGCCAATTTATCCGTTTACTCTAAAGCAGTGTTACCTGAAACATTTACCCACAGATGAAAAGCCAGCTTCATTGCAATCCTTTTAGTCCAACATTGTTTCTAGGACACTTACCTTTTAGTAAAAAGCATGAGATTTAAGTCAGGTAAAAATTTTTGAAGAGGGAAGTAATATTAGACAGAAGATGAATGCATGTAGAAATCCTTCCCAATTAAACATGGTCATTAAATCTGTGAAACAGCCAATAAAAAAAAAACCCACCAAAAATCCATTTTACCTTGAGTATTTTCAGTTGGCAGATCCCACTTCCCTCTTCCCCTGACTTCAAGCAATGCAAAAGGATTGACAGGAATGATAATTACTTACCGATTTGTAACAATACAGGTGTTACCAAAGCTGTTTCCATGGCATAACAAAATTCCCTGCCAAACATTACCGCCCCATGCATCACCCACAGGCGTATCGGTATCCGGTCTATGGATCCTTCGCTAATGGTCTCCTCCCTACTTTCATTCTCCTTGTTTTCTGGTTTCTGAAGCTGTGCCACAGGTAGATCTTGAACTTGCATAGATTCCGAGTCAGCATTCTGGGGAGCCATTTTCATTACCATAAAAATATATATATATATATTTGTTATATCTATATAAATAATACTACCATAACTCCACAGACAAGTTAGGGTGTCTTCTCTTTCAACTTCTGTTCCTCTGGCAAGTAATGCTTATATTCCTCTTGTACAAACAGGTATCTCACCACTTCTTGTATAGATATGAGACATTAAGAACGAAAAGCTATTTGGTAGGAATTTCAACATATGGCTTGCTGATTTACTGTGAGTTAGAGTTAAAAATCCATAATTGCCATTCAGTTAATACCAGTTTCATAATTATTATTGAAGAAGTGCTGAAGGTGTTATTCTTGCTACAGAGAGGTGGAAAGGCGACACAAAGAGGTGCTCCACTGTTAATCCCCATCGAGTGGCTGATTAATCTGCAACAAAAAGCAAGCATTTAAAAATTTCAATAGCATTTTTCAGGATATTGTGCCCCCCCTCCACCATATACCCCATTTCCTGCTTAATGCTTTCCATTGTCCTTGCCTAGTGTAGGATCTTTTATTCCACATTCCCCTCCTACCCCTGGACTTTCCACTGAAATGCAGTTACTCCTCATATTTAAACGATGTGTTAATGTACTCCTAAGTTCCTCCAGTTTATGGTCCTACAGGAAGGCAGGGAAGAACCTGTCAATGCATTTGTCTGAGATCCTCAGAACATCAGCAGAAGGCAAACAAGTTCTGGGAAACTTAGTGCAGGTTCCATTTCAGAAACAGCATAGGATATTCCAGTACTATGCCAGGAAGATGATTCATCAATTACCATTTACTCACTGGCCACACAGACATCTCCATTTTAGACTTTTGGAAATTGCCAGTTACTTTGCAGCAATCACCACACCACCTTAAAACAAAGATATTCCCCAAGCAAACAAAAGCAAAAATAAGCTATTAGGAAAATAACTTTGAGGATTGATATTTAAGTGTTTAGCCTTCTGAAGATACACACAGCATATGCATCCATCTTCGCTTTCTGCACACAAGACCAGAGCATCTTAAACCACTTGCTCTTTTGAAGTCCATAGAAGTAGAATGGTACAGTATCTTCCATTAAAATTATTAAAATATATTCCAACCAGGTAAAACAAGCATCTCCTGCATTTCCCTATCCTTTGTGCGCTAATGTCTAAGCAGATGTACTCACTGTACCACGTCAATCAAAGTGTGTTAAAGCACTTATAAAATGCCTTTTTTTTTCCCCTCCTAAGAAGTCAGATTGCATAATGTTTGCACACTAACATCTACACACACAGTGTGACTGAACTTTGGGAGCCCCGGACAAAACCCCTGAGGGATGTGGTTCCATGAGATGCTGGTTTTGACAGCAAAGCTGGCCTAAGAAGTCCCCACGCTGCAGTTCACTGCCCCTTCAGTTGTGGCAACAAAAACTCTTTGTGGGTTAGAGCATAAACCAGATCATTAGGCAGTAAACCTAAGAATGAGCCTTAAGATGACATGTGTGGGGTTTAAAGCACATCACAAGAGTGACTCTGTTTCAGCATGACCCAACACACTTCTACTAAAAGCGCTGCACAGGAACATCTTCTCGAGCGCTCCCTCCTGCTGTACTCCCAGATGGTTTATTCCATGTATTTTGTTCTACTCAAAAGCAACTTTTTTTTGGTCTGGGCTTTCTCTTCTCCCATGCTCCCCTCTCAGATTTGATGACCTCAGTAACAACAATACGGTAATTTACTTTAGAGGTAGTCCAACCTTTAAATCACACGAAGGAGTTAAAATAGCTTACTAAATACAAGTAACATAAGACAAGTTTTAATCTATAAAATTAAATAGCTCAGAACAAAAAGGACTCAAGACAGCATTTCTTCACACACTCGATGTGAACAGTCGAGATGTGGTGGCTAAAGTCACTGAATTATGGCACGACAGGTTATGAAGAACAAGTTTTTCATAAGCACCGCGCTTCTGTAAAGCCTTTTCTTTCCACCAGTTGGTGTTTGGATTCTCTAAGGCTCCTGCGTGTGTCAGGGCTCATTTCCCTCCTTCCAGCAGTCACCACAGTGTTAAACTCACATCAGGAGGGGAAAGGATGAGTCTCATCCTTTACTTACTGCCTGAGGTTTCAAATCCTTGTGGGGCTATCGATTTATTTATCTATTCATAAATAGGAAGTACTGTGTGCATAAAAAAAGACACATCCATGTTTCATCATACAAGTTCTGGGTGAGTAAAACCTACAAAAAACAGGTTTTAGAGCAGAAGCAATTATTTTAAGTACAGACTAGTAACAAAATGTTTAATTGCTGGCAGATTGGGGCAAAATTGCGCTCAGTTGAATCTAAAAGTTCACATATTGGGTCTTATTGTTCAAAATCATTCAGAGCATGTGTTATATTATAGACATGGATAACAGGTCATGGATAAAATCCCTGTACAAGACGGCTTTAAAGTCTCCAGTGTTTTCTTACGCTTAATTTCCCCTCCTGTCACTGTCTATGAAGGATTTAACTCCATTTCCCTGAACACCTAATTTAATAGGCAGTTACGGGGTCGCAGGACGAGGCACGGAGAGGAAGGCAGTTCATCACAGCAGATGAACATTTTACGCTGCATTGGGGCTGCCAGCATACGCAAGCAGGATGCCACCAGGCTGGGAGCATTTGTCACTGGAAAGGATCAAGGGGCAGGACAAAAAAAAACCAACAAAGGACATCTGAGATTTAGCCCATTTGAGCAAGACTCTTCAGGGATGACTGGAAAAGTTATTCTTGAAGTGGGAGATGATGGGGAGCAATCAGATAATTTAAGAGACAGGAATAATGGATGATAGATGGAGGTAGACTTTGAAGTCATAATTGACACAGATAAGAAGACAGTATATTTTAAACATGCCAGAAAAAGCAGTTAGAGTATTCAAGTGCAACAGCAAGAGGCACAATGGGCAGGTTTTATCTAAAAGAACAGAGAATTACTGTTCCATTATGCCAATTTTGTGGTAAGCATAATGCTAGTCTTCCTGCAGTACTTTTATCTGACTCCAAGTGCGTGTTAAATACAAAAGCCAGAGAACAACAAGAGCCTTCTCAGGTCTTCCAGTTCTTTCGCAATTCCTGCTAGGTTGTGTTCCGACTCATTTTTAGACTGATCCAGATTCTGCTGCTGCCTTTTTCAAGTTCATTTTGAACCTGGCAAGTTTGAATAGCAGCATTCTTCCTTATCAAAATGAGAGACAAAGTCATTTACCTGCTAGAAGTAAATATTCCAGAAAATTTTACGCGGCAAAGAATTCCAAAATAAATGGCATCTAAACAGGAGTTGTGTTAAAATACCAAAGAGAGCATGCTCCCATGGCTGAATTTAACACAAATATTTTTTCCATGTTTGTTGGCTAGTAAAACCAAACCTTAGATAACAGTAATTTAAAAAAAAATAAAATGTAGTATTGAATATCCACAATAGTTTCCAACACAGTCCCTTTACTCCCACGATTCAAAGGCTTTATTGTGTGGAGTCCACCTAAGAAATAGGCCATCATCATTATTATAACTTTTTTAAAAGTAATGATTTAGGCTTACATTTTACCTGTCATTCAACTAAGAGAGTAGGCACCCCTTCCTCAACCAGATGTCAAGAGGCAAAGTAGGAAAAGCTTTCAGAATCATAAAATAGTCTGGGCTGGAAGGGACCTTTAAGATCATTTAGTCCAACCATCAACCTCACTCTGATAGAAAAAAATCATCACCAAACCACACCACTAAGCACTCGGTCAACCCATCTTTTAAATACCTCCAGAGACGGTGCCTCAACCACTTCCCTGGGCAGCCCATTCTGAAGCTTAATAACCCTTGCAGTGTAAGGATTTTTCCTGATATCCAATGTGAACAATCCCGGGTACAACTCGAGGTCACTTCCTCTTGTCCTATCATCTGTGACTTTGGAAAAGAGACCAACCCCTGCTTCTCTGCACCCTCTTTTCAGGTACTTACAGAGAGTGAGAAGGTCTCCCCTCAGCTTCCTCTTCTCCAGGCTGAACAACCCCAGTTCCCTCAGCTGCTCCTCATAAGACTCCTCCAGACCCCTCACCAGCTTCACTGTCCTTCTCTGGACTCACTCCAGCACCTCAATGTCTTTTTTTTTTGTGGCAAGGGGCCCAAAACTGGACACAGAACTCAGGGTGTGACCTCGCCAGTGCTGAGTACAGGGGGACAATCACCTCTGGAGTCCTACTAGCCACGCTGTTCCTGATACAGGCCAGGATGCTGAAAGCCAGCTGCCCTTTCACCTGCACCTTTTTGACCATCCAGCAGCTAATTCGAAATAATTTTAGAATGTAAACTGGCACATGAGACACCATTTATCCCAGGAAGCTGAGACCACATCCCTTGTTCTGCCACACACTCTCACTGTACCTTCCATTAAGTTTTAAAAGGCATTTTCACGACTAACAAAGAATAAGGAAGTAGAATGAAGAGTTTCAGTCACGGAAGGGGGCTCGTGTTGGGCACTGTACAGAGCCTGGGTATAAAAATATTCCTGATCTTGCGAAGTATACATGGGAGGAGGGGACTGATTACACTAGCACTTCTTCAACCTAATTGTGCATGTTTTACTTCAACCTTTGGCCACAATGACATAACCTATAAAGCAGTAGTTAATATTTCAATAAAACAAACACACAAGTCATATATTCTGACCACTAATCCAAAATAATCTTCATAAACACTGCTCAAATGGCGAGTAATCTTATACATTATACTTTCACTATCTATCCTCCATCTAGACATAAGCCATAACATGACTATGTGAAGCACAAAACATCACATTACAAGCTTGACAAGGCTGTATCACAATATTCCTGTGCCCCAAGTGGGCACAGACAAGGGCACATGAATCATCGAAGAACCAGAGGAAAAGTACCACCTTTCTTTAGGGTTTTCCAAAGAAGAGGAAGAATTACACAGATCATCCTTGTGGCCCACAAAATTAAAAAGCTCACACTAGACAGTGATGCAAGAGAATGCCTTGGGCAAATGACTTCTGTCACACTTGTGTTTTGTAAGTTCAGGGCTTTAGAGGTTGGCAAGCAGCGTTTTTGCATTTGTGATACCATCATCTGGAGGTCAGAAGATTGGTAGCACACCCACCAATCCCAAAGTAAATGGGGTTAACAGCGATCCTGCCCAAATCTTTTAAGACTGAACTATTTTCAACACGTGTTTCCACATCTCTCCTGCTCACACGGAATAAGAATGTACTGTTTGACAAGCAACTAGATTTTCTGAACCAGTGCCAAAGCATATGATTTAAGCTCTGGAGTATGCACCAAGTTTCAGGTACTTTATTAAGCAGTTTTAAAGTCTGGCAAGTAGATAGTTAAATAGGCCCAACTGGATACCATGAGAAAATTTCAACTCCTTAGGAGGGCTTTCTTCTTCTGAAGCCATTAAGCAATCCTTAAGGCATTTATAGGTACAAGAAACAATCCATTTCAACAGGGTAGGTGTGCACTAGTTACAAAATCCTACATCCTGAAAGGAAAAATAAGCATGGCCTAAGAAAAACAGGAACGAGCCAACTGAAAAGGATAGAAGCAGTTTTATCCGAATGCTCCTGACTATCCAAGGGAACAAGGGAGAGATTGAGCAAACTTCCTCATGGAAGGGGCTTTAAAGTTTATTGCATTAACTTCCAGTTACTTTTCTAGCCATCTCTTCTCTTCAAGATCTGTCTCTTCCATTATCATTACTTTCTCTCACATGCAAACGCACAGATCAAAGTCTCCACGAATTGTAGCAAAGAGCTGCATCCAGTTTTGCTCCACACAAATTGTTCTCTAGCAAAGTAGGAAACTAACTCAAACGAAGATTCTATGGTTTAAAAGAATTCTACCTTCTTGACACTGAAAGGAAGGATGAAGAGACACCTTCAACCATCATGGCACGCAAATGGCTTTTCATCGTTCACCACTAACTTCACAAGGGAAAACAGCTAAGAACCAGTTCTTAGAGAATTTAGCTAGGCTTTGAGTCTGGTCACAACTGTCCTTGTATCACTAAGAGATCCTAACGTGACATTCTGCATGACACATTGAGAAAACCATAAACAACAAAAAAAACAAGGTAGGTGCACTTCCACTTGAGGAAATATTTAAGTGTTTGATGGGATAAAAGAAGTTTAAAAGTCCAGAAGCTACCAGTGTAGAAGGAAAAAAAACCTCTTGTCCCTTTGGAGTCTTACCCCCTGCCCTCCTTCAATTCTTCAATGAGTACATCCCACACACCGTATTATTTCACCTGTGAATCATGTTAGACTGGCAAACCTATAAATGCCCAGGCATTACATTTATTTGTCAAATACTTAACTTTTCTGCCAAGCTGGTTTATGCTAAGGTTTTCAAGTAATCTGGCGATCTCTTGAAAAGTTATCTAGACTGATTTAAGTATAGCTTTAATATTAGCATTGGAAAGAATGGCATTCTGAGTTTATCCAGCTTTTTCCTCAGACTAAATAAATGTTTGGCTGAACACTTGTACCCCTGTGCTGCAGACAAACACCACTTACTATTCCTCGATGAAATGCAAAATGGACACTGGGTTCTGTTTCAGCATCTGACTGGCTTGCAAAACGATACATCATGTGGACTGGTGCCTTTTCAAGAGTAAAATGGCATTTGTCCAAGCATAATTGCTAATGTTGGAGTTCAAATCTGCTGCTGCTTCACTGTGCCCATAGAACAACTTTGCCTTCAACAGCTTTTAAAGGTCAGGCTGTCTGTCCTTCATCCCTTTGTCAGTGTGGCTACACCATCTCATCAAAAATTGTCAGTCCTCAAAATACAATAAAAATTATTCTGTTAAGATGCTGATCCAACTAATTCTGTAGAGATGACTCCCCCAGGATTAATTTTGCTCTACAGATCTGTCATAGAATGGTTTGGGCTGAAAAGACCTTAAAGACTACTGAGTTCCAACCCCCCTGCCATGGGCAGGGACACCTCCCACCAGACCAGGTTGCTCAAAGCCCCATCCAGCCTGGCCTTGAACACCTCCAGGGATGGGGCAGCCACAGCTTCTCTGGGCAACCTCTTCCAGTGTCTCACCACCCTCACAGGAAAATTTCCTCACAAGATCTAATCTAAACCTACCCTCTTTCAGTTTAAAACCACCTCCCCTTGTCCTATCACTCCAGTCCCTGATACAGAATCAACCCCACCTTTCCTGTAGCCTCTTTAGGTATTGGAAGGGGCTCTAAGGTCTCACTGGAGCCTTCTCCTGGCTGAAGATCCCCAACCCTCTCAACCTGTCTTCATAGCAGAGGTGCTCCAGTCCTCAGATCCTATTTGCAGCCTCTTCTGGACCTGCTCCCACATGTCTGTCCTGTGCTGAAGGGCCAACACCTCCCACTACGGAGGTCGCAGCAGATGAAAACAGCTAGAACTCCTTGCAGTACAAAGCTGACCACAGCTTCAAATTATAACAGCAAACTATGCTTTTGCCAGAACAGCCTGTTTTACGAGCAAGGCTGCTTTTGTTTTACAGTCAGCTGCTTGCATTGGAATATCACAAAATACCTTACCACCTTATTGTGCTGCTTACACTATAGGTTTCTCAATCACTTTAAGCTGGCATAAACAAGTACTTCCTCTAAAGGCAGCAGTCTGTTCTTCCTTTTCTTTGCCTTGGGTTCCTTACTCCCACCCCTTCCTGCACAGCCACAGACACGTCTGAGTTGTGAAGCAGACTGTGTAACTGATCTAGCTTGAAAACCAAGCTGAAAAAAGCCACACAAGAAAATCCTTTATAAAGTCAGGCTGGTTTTCTCCGATTGCATGGATCCATACCAACGTAACAGGGGCAGGGAAAAACAAGGGGAGCTATTAGGGGTAGCAATACCCACAGCCGATGTGAAATCCCAGCTCACGGAGAGAAGTTGTCAGTGGATCCCTGTGGCTACAAGGTCAAAAAGCAGACTCACCTGCCCTGCTCAAGCCATTTCCTTGTCAGAAGAAGGACCTTCAGACATGCTGTGACAGCTATCATGTATTCTGCCTCCTAGGACTTGCCAGATGCAAGGCAGAACACCACTCACTTAGCCAACGGGCAGCTATTTTTTTCCCCACTTGTTTTGCAGCTCTGTTGCTAATTATTAGCAGCTGTTTATAGTAACAGAATTGGCCACAGGGGAAGTTTCTTTGGCCCATGTCAAGACTCAAGTGTTCAGTCACTGCAGTAGGGAGAAGAGCACCTAGAAAACATACCTAGAGGTTTTGGCCCAGTTTGACATGTGTGTGCAACCACTTCACTTGAAACTCAGCAAAATGGCTATATCCTTCCATGGTCCAATTAATTTGTTCCTTCATAAAAATTTAGACTCAAAAAATCCTGTGACTTTCTAGAAGCAGCATCCTGGGAGTCACGAGGCCTTTGGTTCAAAAAAAAGGCAGCAATTACAAGCAGGTAATTGCTTAAGTTCTCAATAAGACTTCTCACACAGTTAAATGCAAACACTGCTTTGTAGCTACTGCTTTCTAAAAACAGAAGTGTGTTAACCCTATCAGAGGGGGAAGACTGTATGTTTGGGAATAGTTTATTAAAAATATATGCAATTATACCACATATTACTGAATAACAGTCCCACGTGTGAGCAACATTACTCCAGCTCCCGAGAAGAAAATTAACCTTTAATTTTAAAATGATCTTAACCTTCAGCTGGACTAACCTGTTTGGAATCACTAAAAGCCTGCCAAAGGAAAAGCATTAAGGCTACCTGGGTGCAATAAAGAACCATATTTGACATATCCTAACATTTAATTCATCATTCAGGTAATCAAAGGCATTAAAATACAACTGCACAAACCACCTTGTTCTACAGGGATACCAGGCCCGAGCAAAACTTATGACTGGCATCGAATGAAGGCTTAGATTTTTAACAGGTTCATCTTGAAACCTGAGATTTACAAGAAAAAATATAAATAAAGAGGCACTGGAACCAACATGACCTACTTTTGAGGCTACCACACAAATTTAGGCCACTGAAGCAAGGTCTGGGAGGGGGGGAATATTATTCTGCAGCACGTTGTGAATGAAGCCAATCCACCTCACACAGAAGCAGCATTTCCCCTCAACACACGCTTCTTGCAAGGCAAACTTTTGCCTGCCCTTGGGGCTCCTCACACACCATAGTCCAGCTGATGTCTTGTACAACCTCTGCCTTGCTGTTGTTTAAGCTGAGGGATAACTTTTCAAAAATACACTCATCTCAGAAGCAAAAAGTTCTAGCAGCTCTTCTGCTACTAAGGCTGAACATCTGACATTCTCGATTCTCCAACAAATCCACAAAAATAACCCACCTCCCCCAAAATGTAAGAGGAAGAGTGTGTGCTGCTTCACTTCAAAAGGGTTAATGAAGAGTTCTTGCACCCTTACCTCAGTATGTATATGAAATTCCATAAATTATTAAAACCTGACCTAAACAGGCTTCCAACTGCAGCCTTGCCAGCATTAAATCTTCCAGAGGGTGTCCTGCCTACTTCTTTTTGTGAAGCATGGCCTTGACAAGAAGCCCCCTTGCTTTCTTGGGACCCTCTTTCCACCCCCTTCCAGCTTACTCAGAGAAGGGCCAAGAGTAAGATTTTGGCTCATACTTGGAAGACACCATCACAGCTGGAAATCTGTTCATGACAAACTCCCCTGATGGGTTTTTTCATGCCCAGACACGTGGGGAGGAATAAAAAGCTTAAGACATAAGGTGGAGAGATGAAGGTCCTCATGACATCAGGAAGAGAATCTTTGTAAGCACTATTTCCTCATTCTTTATGTTTTGGGGGGGCCAATATAATTTCCCCAGCCTGATTCTATTACTGGGAAAAAAGGACGTAGGAAACCATGGATCTTTATGAAATTAGAGAAACAATTCTGGGAAGCCATCTTTTTAAAAGGGATTCAGAATTTAATGTGAATCAGACTTTATTCAGTGGATTGGATATTATATTGCTCCCTAAAGGCACAGGCTGTTACTAATATTAGATCAGATTACATTGTTAAATCACTGCTGCTGCTGTTTTCAGTAGGAAATACTTCATTTTCTTAAGCTGGGGAGGTAGCATTATCTGATGAAATTTATTTTTTTTTGTTTTACTGATAGGTAAAAACATCGTGTATGTTCCTATTACCCTCATGTTTATTAATACAGATACATTAAACAAGTAAACAGCTAAGGTGGTATAAATAGCAAGAGAAGCCTTCCCAACTAGCAGCTGGGACCAGTGATGCTGGTAAAACAGGCACTAGGCAGCAGTTCCTCACTGCAGCATAGACACCAACATGCCTTATTTGTCACAGCTGGGTCCCAAGTAGCAGGTTCTACCCCCAAAATGAGATCAAAGTTAAGGGCAAGACAGCAAACACTAACAGCTAAGGATTTTCAAAACACAAAAAACCCCAACAACTTAGTCACCACATAAGCACAAAGAACTCAAAACCTCATGGGGATGGAGATCACTCAGGCCAATGTGCAGATAACGCTGTTGTGGTCCGACACTGCTATAAAATAGCAACTTTCATTAAGAAAATGCACTAATTTGGTCAGATAAGCACAGTCTGGCACAAGCTAAGTATGGCCCAGCTTAGGCACACCCTACTAAAAGATCCTCAAGTCTTTAAACCATGTTGAACATGAGAGTTATCTCCCATCAGAATTAAATTGATTCATTCCCTCTGTCTCAATGAGGTAGGACAAAAGAGGAAAACAAAATTAAGGCTATCATCAGGGAACATCTTAATACATTACCAAGTGGATTAACTGGAACAATCTTCCCTTCCTGCAGAAGGAAGGCCAATGTCTAACCCAGTGATGGAGCAAGAAGAATCCTATCAGTACATCATTGCCACCAGCAGTTTTTTTGCAAGTTCTTTTACCAGGGCTGTCCTCCCCACTGCAGTGTGGGAAACAGATGCAACAGCCATTTGTTAATTACTCTCCAGAATGAGCAATACTTTCTACAAGAGGTCAAGAGTAGCGTTCTGCATGAATATTCATCCGTGAAATACAACCAAGCCAGGAAGAATTACTTCATCTGTATATGCAGAGTCAGATAATTCCTTGCAGTTGTTACTGTACCTACGATGAAGGGCACAATACTTTATTTTCATGTACTGGCATTCAAACTTATTATATCCATTGCTCTGAAAATCTTCAGGCTGCAAATGCTTAAGAAACCCAAATACTGCCAGAACATGTATTAGACAATTACAGAAGCTATTCAATAGATCAAGACCAAAAAAAAAAGAGAGCATAACAGATCTTCATAACCTGACTTCCTCTAGCATATCATTAATGTCTGCAAAGTCTTAACTCATTGGAATTATCTCCAATTACCAGTCCCTAAACGCATTACCATCATTCTATCTCCGAGAACTCTGTTAAAGTAAGCTTTTGAAAGCATCCACAGAATTTTGTTCACTTTCCAACCAAGATGGAGAAGTTAGGCTTTGGCCGGGTTTTACTAACTCTGAGGAAATAATTACTCCCTCGGAGAAAAACCAAAACAACACCGAAGAGGGTTTCTCACATTTCAGATTCTCCAAAGGGTTTGTAAACAACTATATATAAGTGATTATATCATCTTGCACAAAATATTCTCATTTTGCCTTCTCTGAGTGGACTCGCAGATCAACTGATACATCATCACCATGACAGCTTAATAATAAGCCACCATTTACAGCTTAACCTGCAGTTTGAGCCGGCACTGATTCAGCACGGTTCCTGGAAACTGCCTCTTGTCAGCATAAAGGAAAGAGATGCCTTCCCTTCTGCCTCTCCCCCACCCCAGCTTCACAGAGCTTCCCTCCATCTGGGCCAAGTAAAATACTCTTTTAACATCCCCCGAGGTGGTGTTAAATGGAGCTGACTGTTACTGTATTAGGGGAAAAAAAAAATAAATCAATAAAGGTGCTTAGATATAAATTTGTATTTCTTACCTCCCTGGTATCTAATGAGATCTGCCTGTTTCTAACAGCAAAATAGCTGTTTCTCAGCCCCTTGACCTCCAGGCTTCTATGCATTAGGTGGTGCTAGCAGAGGAAACGGCTGTAGGTTAAAGCAGCAGCTTTATGGTGCAGCACCTTCGGTAAACATTTCCAGTCCCTCCCTCTTGAAGCCCAAGCGATTACACACAGGCACTGAGAAAGCACATGCCATAAAAAGCATAGCCAGAGCACTCGAGCAGATCCCTGCTATCCCAAATACCAGCAGCACCAACACGTTTATGGTGATTGCCACGAAATACAGCTATTTGATTTAGTTCCTGAATTATTTAAATAATTGAGCTGACCTAGCAGCGATGCATAACCCATACATTTTAAGTAAGGCGTATGATTAAGAACCAAAATTAAGAATACCCAAGTTCATAAAATTAGTAAGTATCAAGAACAGTGCAGGAATACTGTTAGGCCAACAGTTTGGATGAATGAGTGTTTAGAAGGGCTGTATCACCACACTGATTTCAGACCTCACCTACAGCATTTAGGAGAAGAATACAGTAAGAACTTCCACAAACAGTACCTTAGCAAGGTGGGTGAAACCTAGCATTTAGGAGTTACACCTAGGAGCAAGAAACACGGACAATGAACAGACTTTGGTGAATACTGTGTCTTTACAAGCCACCTGTTTTACAAATTTTAGCACAAGTAACATGACTTCACTAGTTTAAGAGCAGACCCATAGAAAGCTGGTGGTCACATTCAAGAGCAGCTCGATCAGGACATATTTTCCTTTTGGACTCTGAACAAATGCTATTTCAATAATGTGTTTTGCCAAGCCCTAACCCTGTTAGAACTGGCAGGATAAGATATTTACTGACACACACACTAAAATAATAAAAGGCAGTTGGACTCGATACATAAAGACCTTCTAACAGAGAAATATTTAGAGGGGACAGACCTCTTCCATTTGTGACTTTGTAGAACTATGAAATGCTTGGCAAAGTCTTGTCAGAATTTGGCATTTTTACCTAATTTGGAAATGACTGTCAGCCACTCTCCTCCTATAGGATGCACAAGCTCCAGCATCCATGCCACATTAACAGCAAACATCTGGACCACTATAGGAAGAGACTTGCAGCAGTTCTGGACCAAAGCTGAAAGGGTTTTATAGTCTGCTGTTATATCAGTGTAGTCACTGAGCAGTTCTTACAGCTCACACTCACCTTCACTAGGTGGAAATCAAACACATCTTGCAGTCTAGGTTTAGTTCTGCCACATTCAGTCAATTTGATCCTGCTCTTTCAGTCCCTCCACTTTTCCCATATGCTGCAAAATACAGTGCTGCCATCCATTGGAGTTTTACACATGGCCTAAGGAATCCCTTATGAACAAAAGGTGCATTGTGATACAGATACCATCCACAAATGTGTAAGCATTATCCTGTGATCTAGAGCATGGATCTTGTGCCCCTTTAAATCTCCACAGACACATTTTCCAGGGGCACAGTGGTTAAGAGGAATCAGCATAACAGTTTCCTCAGCTGAGCTATAACTATTTGGTACAAACAAGCTGGGGCAACCACAAGCAGGCAATAGAGACACTAACCTACACTTAGCAGCTTGAATAGTGGTTGCCCTTACAAACTATTATTCCCCACTTCCCCAAAACCAGCAAATGCCATTTGAAAAGCATCTAGTATCTCATAAGCATTTTCTGTTGGAGGATACCATCAGATATGCAGCCTTAAGTTACCTAAAACATCCTCAGTGAATCAATGCTAGAGGATCTTTTGTTGAACATACATAAGGAAAAAAAAATATATATATGCAACAGTTTCTACTGGAGTTTTTAGAATACAAGGAGAGTTTATTTGCTTAGAAAGGGTATTTACAGCCAACATTAATTTAGTTGAAGGAGTCAAAGTGATTGCACTTGAGTCATTTCAAGATGCAGGGTCACTGGCATAAAGAGCACAGTAGTGAAGAGTTCAGTCTATACAAGTATGATTGACTGTTTAGAAAACAAAGCTAATCTGGTGGTTGTTTTGTTTTTGGTTTTTTTTTTTTTTTAATACTAATTGCATACCAGGTAGAGTACCTTTCCAGATCATTCTCAGAAGCAGACTGAATTTGTGGTCAGATAGTATCACAGGCATTTCTGTAGGTAAGTAGAGGTGCTTGAGTACTTGTAGGCACTGAAAGCAGACATGAGAAGAGCAGGAGAATGAGGGAAACACCTGAATTACAGCACACAGAATAGCACAATACTAAAGTGCAACAGCTGAACTGGCCCATTATCCTACTTGGCATCTAATATCCTCAGAAGAGCATCAGAGCCTCTACTCAGAATTGCATTCACTGGAGTTGGAGAACAGGCAGTAACTTTTCTCATTCCATTAACCTAGACAGATCCTGGATTCTCAAATCAAGTAGGAAATTCAGTTGGGAGATGGGGACATAAGTAGCAACCTGAACACCTGACAAAAGAGGTTTGGTTTTGTGCCTTTATTGTTTAAAGAGACATGGAAACACATATGCAGTTGGTGTAAGCTACCTTCAAAGGAAGGAAAACACAAACTCTATATGAGTACACTTTCAGTGTAAGTAACAGCTACAACTTAACTTTATGATACCAGACCTGGTCAAGTTACTATAGATGAACACCCAAATATGAGGGAGTGTAGTAATAGCACAAGGGGGAGTGGTTTAAACTGGAAGAGGGAAGATTTAGGTTAGGTATTAGGAATAAATTCTTTCCTGTGAGGGTGGTGAGACACTGGAAGAGGTTGCCCAGAGAAGCTGTGGCTGCCCCATCCCTGGAGGTGTCCAAGGTTGGGGTGGATGGGGCTTTGAGCAGCCCAGTGTAGTGGGAGGTGTCCCTGCCCATGGCAGGGTGGTTGGAACTGGATAATCTTTAGTGTCCCTTCCAACCCAAACCATTCTATGATTCTATGATTATGCTACATAAACATTGCACCTGCACCACTGATTTTTCCTCATCTTGCTCCACTCGCTTTCAGTCCAGCTTCACTCTGCTGCTCTGCTTGCCTGGTAGAAGACATACTAGTACAAGGCTTTTAGCTTCTACTCTTTGCTCTGGTTTAATCTGTGTTATTCTGCAGACACCCTCGGGACCAGACATGCCACAAGATACAAGATTCAACTCTTTGCTTTAAGCTGTTCTCTGATCCTAGAGGTGTAAGGGATGCAGAGTCTTTGCTGCTCTTCTGTAAAGCTGAGCCCTGACCTTACAGTATTCAAGATGTTACCTTTCCAGCTCCCTTATCTGTCACTCCCAATCAACTCTTGATAGCTTCTACTTGCTATAAACTAATTACTCCATTTTCAAAAGTGACTTGATGTTCATCTTCCAGGAGATGACAACTGCCCACAGCAGCAACCCAAGCAAGAAGAACTACTCATCACATGCAGAGGTCAGATAAAGTATGGTGTGAGCATACTTTCAGCTGCTTTCAGGTGTTTTTGACTGGATAACTTTCAGAAAGAGTTGTTGCATGGTACAGAGGGAATCGGAGGCTTACATCTGTGGGGGAAAAACAAGAGGACAGGTGTAATTCCCAAAACAAAGGTACAAGTTGAAGTTGCAAAACTAAAGTCAAGGACTTGAATACTGCATAATATCACCTAATCTCATCTTTTGAAAAGAGTTTTAGTTTTCCAGACTATTTCTTTAAAGAAATGCTCTACTTCTGAGTATTTTCTCTTATCAGCTTATTCTGGTATAAGATAGTGGCTTGGCTTCCAACCCAGTTCCCATGAAGATAGCTAACACTTAGAGAATTCCTTTCTCTAACCTCAGAACCAGCTAAATCCATTTATCCCACAGGACTGATAAGGGATAGCACATTTGCCCCTAAATTATTTTGCTGCTTTGGGCTGGCTCCCTCACTGTTTACAAGGTGGTGTTTATAGACAACAGTTTGTTTGGATTAACAAAACTTGTCATTCAGGTTAAGGAAGAACTTTACCACATACTCGGTTAAGTCCTTGAAGAGCAGACAAGGAGTTATTACCTTGATGTAGTGATGGTACATATTAGTCTGGAACAGGGTTACACCAGTTTAAAGTATATGGCTGTTGAGAGCAGGCAAACCAAAAAATGAAGTGCATGAGACTTTGAGCAACAGGCAGAGTAATCCCAATCAGACTGGTGAACAGAGGCTTGCAATGAATGCAAAGGACAGTGAAATGATATAGTGAACTGGAAAAAATAGAATAACTGTTTGATTAAATATTTCCAGTTTAACTGGAGAAGGAGTTACAGATTTTTTTCAGGAAAACCTGCGAATTGTAGCAGAGAAGCAAAACCCAAGTCAGTATCCTCTCACAAGTAAACATTCTTACTTCAGTCCTAGTGTTGTAATGGAGGTGAGGATCACCTCACATGACTAATGATTCCTCATCAAGCACAACAACATTCAACTTGAACACTTCAGCAAGCAAAGCATGCTGGATGTAAACAGAGTGAGCCAACTAGAAAAAGCTGGGAGAGGACATAAAAGAAAGGACAAGAGCCAGAAAACACAACTACAAGTCTAAGGGCATAAGATTATTCTACTTGTTTAAACAAAGTAAGGCTTGACAGTAGGTTTCAAACATGATCTCTCCTTCATCAGACAAGTCATGTATGGCCCAATCCAGGAGGATTATAGTATATTCTCTACGCTTTATCAGTAACAGAAATGGTATTATCCATCGTGAGAAAGACAAAAAGCAGGTTCACTCCTTCCTTGCCACATTCATTGATGACTTTTTCATGGCTCCACAAGCTGAGGTTGCTCAATTCTTGCATCTTCAATCGTGAGCACGCTCACAATTGCCTCACTGCCAAGTTGCACAAGGGCACAGACATTTTTACATGCTGCATGTGTAGTTTTACACCTTCAGCAATTAATACAGGAAGCTGAGGAAGAAAATGATTCCGTTCTCACAGCACATGAGCAAAAATAGTACATTTGGTATTTGACTAACAAGATCTTAAAGTTGATGCAAGTTACTGGTCAACACATGGAGGTATTTGACATTTTACAGTACAGCGAGGAAGCCCTTGGGTGACAAGTTTCAAGGTTGTTGAAGCCTAATTCTAATGAAAAGTGTAGCTTGCCCTTCTGAGCTGTATTTTATTTTGGCAGCTTTACTGAGAGTGCTGTGCTTAGTCATTTTACTTTTCCAATTACAGTACCAGCTTATGCAATAAACTAATGTGTTTACTGCTCGAACAATCACCTGCCAGATCCAGATTTTTGGGAGGAATAAGATTTGATTAAAACAATGAGCAGTTAAACATAACACACTTAAATATTTTAGGTTTTAAGAACCCAAACAGTCTTGAAATAATTTAATGTTGCTCTGTGTAGCAGTCAAAATTTAACAGACAAAATGGTGGTACCACATCTCTGTTATATCATTTAAGTGAAATACATTTATTATCCTTTATTATAGCTTTAAGTTTTTGTTCTTCCAGTAGCAAATTCCAAAGTTTGATGTATTTACTCTATAATATTTCCACAAAATTAGTGGACAGATTTTTGACCCAAGAACTTCTCTGGAGAAGTAGAGGTCACCAGATAGTAAAGCGTTCTACAACGTTCAAAAGGTCACTTCCATTTTGTTTTAAACCTTTATTTTTAAGCCAAAAGATACTTTAATTTCTACATTGCCATTCCACATTAGAACAGCCATGATGTGACATGTTACTATCCTTAGCTCCCATTCTGGTTTTCATTCCATCAAGGTGCAGTGAGTTTAAGTGAATTTAATTGGGGTAGACAGTTGGGGATAACAAATTATTGATTTAATAGGGAAAAAAAGAGATCCTGCAGGTAAAGAATTCATGGGGTACCTGTAGAGTTCTTCCTACTTATACACACTGCAGTTCACATTGACTGCAGACAACCCAAATAAGTTTTTGGGTACGAAAACTTTCTCAGCTCACCTTCCTTTGAGGATTTGGTATGCTCTTGCTCACAATTCATCACAGATGAAGTCTGGAAAAAAAGGATGAATATAAAATGTGCAATTATCCTGTATTTTCCCCAGTGGAAGAACACTTGCCCTATAACAATAAGCCTCAACCAGGCTTAAACCTTCACTGGCAGAATTCTGCAAGTGAAGCATTAGGAGCCTTCAAAATATGGAACTGAAATTAGCATAGACACAAGTTTCCCCACATTCAGTATGAAATGTTAATTCCTCCTGATGAGAATGGTGCAATCAAAATAGACTCCAGACTTTAGGACACACATAGGGTGACATACACAGCCAATCTGAGTAGGATCACAAGTGGACTGATCCCAGATTTCTTTGCTGGACAGCAAATACACTGGATGGATGGATGTGCCTTCTCACATGCTTTCTGTTGAAGACTTCCTACCATGAGGAGTGGGCATGATCACCGTTTGCTGCGCTGGTTTCAGAAGCATTGCCAGTTCTACACCAAAGCCATACTCCAAATCCCACTAGATTGCAAACAGTGACACTTGGCTGTCACTTTGGATACATCCCCCCCCCTCCCCCCCATCACATATATCATGAGTGAAACTGCACTTAAAACTAATTAGAAAAGCTACCCAGACTTTCAGGCTTCCCCCATGCCCAACCTTCCAAGTCCAGGGAACACAGATCTAACATTACACTACAGTGCCCAGAAACAAACAGTTTGAAATGGATTCATTAGTCATCAAGCCCTCTGTATTTTCCACTCTTTCCATCAAGGTTGGAAAGGTGAAAGCATTATTACAAACCTAAACCCTTTCAGATGCAGAGAGGCAAACTTGTGCAGCTTTAGTCTTAGCTGCTCACATCAAAAAAAAACTTTTAGAGCTACAGTTTGTAGTGAGAGTCTAACAAAGTTAATGAAGGAAAGTTCTGGGCTTTTGCTTGCTTCATCAGATATGATGCAGCTGAGAAGTTTCCAGCCTTGGCTTCCTGGCTTGCTCTCAGCCTAGTCCAATATTTTAAAAAATGTGTTTAGTGAATGCCAAGAATTTGCCAGTATTCTTATTTCAAGATATCACTGTTGCCCAGAATTAAACAGGAATTTATTTAATCCCCCCATCAACAAAAAGCATGAAAGTCAAGTGTTACTAACAACACCTGCATAAGCACACAAGGTGAGAACTAGAAAGGATGGTGGACAATCATTGAAGCAAAACTAAGGGACCTATTTTTATTTAATATTTGTCACTTGCAGGACTCCACTCGTTCTCCAAGTTACAGGTAGATGAAATATTAATGAACTGAATGCTGCTACTGGAGATAAAGTGTTACTTTCATTTGCACAGCACTTCCACCCTGGCCATGGTAATTTAGATGCAAGATGGACAGTATATTGCATGGTGGAGATGTCAAATACAGAGCTTAAGTCTTTAAATACATTAGACTATACCCTTATTAGCCAATATACCCTTTAATATTAAAGCTTGGGGGACTACTACCAACACCTTTACAGCACCTCTAATTCAGACCATTTTTTTTTAACTATAAAGCAATTTTACAGAGAATGCTTGAAGCACAAAACTGCAGTAGCTTTCTTATTCCATTTGCTAGAAGCAAGATCTCCAAATCATTTGGACTGCAGCAATTTCTGCATGTAATGCTGAAGCCTTATTCCCTGCTTAAAGAATGTCTTTCATAAGCTATGGCAAACATATCCAGTCTTAATACAGTAATTGCTATGTAGGGAATTAAAAGCTTTCTCTACTAGGGATGTTTGACCACTGGCCACTTACCAGCCTACGGCTTTTTCAGTATAAAAGCCCCTTAAAACATTAAAGATCCATGAAGGCTGTCAGGGACACATCAATTAGTAAATTCCCAGCAGGCAGAATGAGGTTGCGATCCACAATCAAGGGAACTTATTGTCAAGTTCAGTGAAGGATCCTGCAAGTGAGATATTTAGAAATACCTACATAGACTCCTTAGAAAGCCACCCAGACAGCAAGCCTGTTGACCAAAAGCTTCTGAAAGAGGCTGAAGTTAAGGGAACAGTGCAGCTATTATTGTACCAGTGATAAATTTAGGCATTCATTACACCCAGTTATTCAGTAACCAGCCTTAACACAGAACTGGAACTGATCTCTTGGAAGAAGTGTTAATTTGGGAGCAGAGTTAATGAGGAAAAGCAAGCTGCTAAGTGCAGCTCCGGGAAATACTGTGCAGTGACAGGCTGCTGGAATGAGCTGAGAGTTTGCAGTTATTGAGCACTGGAGTTTGGGTTTTTTGGATCTAAGTGTATCTTTCTATGAAGCAATTTGTGCAGAGGTAGGAAGATGCAAAGAAATCTGTTCAAGGAGTAGAGTCAAGTTTATCCTGAACATCCCCGAGATGCTTGAGGCTTTAGGTAGACAAAGTGCTATTAATTAGAGCAGACTAAGAATACCCTGAGACAGAATAGTAAGGCTCATTCTTAAATCACCACACCAAGGACTACAGCTTGCTCACAAATCTATTCTACTGTTCCTAACTCTTAAAAGAATTGAGACCAATTTAATATCAAGACCACTAGATGAATATATGGAAGATGCTAGTATAAGACTCACTGGATGGGAACCTAAACACTTTTATATGCAGCTTAACTGGGGAATATTACAGTTGAAAGGCTATGGTAGATATAGTTTTATCTAGCACTCCAGTCCAGCTCATATGCATACAAAGAAGATTAGAGATCCCACTGGTACTTTAGGGTCAAAAGGCTCAATTTCAAATGGCACCCTGAATTGTCACACAAACTGTCACAGAGTGACCATCTGGAAGAGGACACATGTTACCTGGTTCCATGTCATTTCTCTGGTAGTCTGATATCTACTGCTGTGCAGCTGCATATTGAGAGTTTTGAACAAACCATACCTGGAAGATGCTGAACTGGAAAGGTGGTTAGAAAGCAGAGCAACAGAAAAAGAGCTCCAACTGTAAAGGTGGCAGTAGCTGCAGGAGCACAAAGGGTACAGGTAACTGTCAGATTGCTCCCCTTTTCAGCCCATTGAAGTGTTTTGACTTTGAGGCCATGACAGCCAATGCAGCAGAAGCCACAGAAGTGCAACACTGTTAGAAGCAATCGGGGTTAACTCCTGCTTTGAGAAGTGTCAGCCTTTTCCCTCTCTATACCAAAGTTAGGAGCAGAACAAGAGCCAAGAAAAAGAACAAGAATAAACCTACATCATGAGCCGATTCCCCCAGATAAGTTTCAGACAGCAAAGAGAACATGTGCACTAGATGTGGTAGTGTTCAAGCAAGTTGTTCATTTGTTTTGGGTTATTTTTTTTGAACTCTTGGGAGTTAGCTGGCCAGCCACACGACTCTAAGGAGCAATAGTTCAGACTGTCAAATCACTCCTCTGGGAATACCCAGAGCCAGACTGCACAGACCAGCGTACTTCCTCAGATATTCCCCTCATAAAATGGGACGAGTATTTCTCACCCTGCAGACATACCTTCTCCCTCCCCACAAAAAAAAAGAAAGAGCAACCAAAAAACCCAACCTCCCCCCAAAATCCCGAGTTTTTTTTTACCTGGAAGCAAGAGATCCTGCATCGAGACTAGTTTAAAGAGCTGATTCCTGTTCCTGCTGTTTGTACTCCCATATGATTGGTAAGGAAGCTGGAGCCTAAACAGCACTCAGATGAAGTGTATGCTGGAAGATCACTCGCTGCGTAGAAGTGATGATAGGAGATTAAGTGGCATAGAAATCTGACTGTTCTGTAGTCATCGCTTGTTGGGTTAAGCCACTGGTTTCTGGATACTGTCCAGGAAGACTGATCATATATTCAAGGACAGAATTTAGATGATAAGCGTGACATGCAGTTCGGCTTTTGTAAAAAGAGTGCATTAGGTTCAGCCCTCAGTTAGATCATTTATTTATCTGGCACCGAAGGGTGATAATGGCTTGTTTTCAAGTCTCCAAAATAAATGAACTATACTGCATGCAGAAGTAGTCCAGGCCAGCCAGCAGAGGATAGAAAATATGCAAGGTCAGCATAACACTGGTTTAAGTTTCAGTTACGAAAACATTAGAGCTCTCATTTAAAACACTATGAGGAAACTAGGTTCTCTCTCCGCTCTAAGAGTGTCAGTCTTGATCTCCCCAGAACACTGATAAAAATCCACCTTAAATACAATTTAGCACAATTCAGTGGTAGAGTTTTCCTGCTGCCTATTTTCAAAAGCATCTTCGGTCTGTTCCTGAAGGCTAAGTTTTGTTTGCCTCCCACCCTTTTATGCTTTGCTATGTGAACAGCAGCTATTAACAGAATTTCAGTCTTGCAAGGTCTCAGTCCACCTCGACAGCACCTCAGGCCCTCAAATTAATCAGTTTCCATTAACACTGCAAGAGAGACTGCTAGTCAAGCCTAAAGTGTCAAGGTGTCCTAAAGCTAAAGAGACTATAGTTTAACAGCCTATATGCTTCATAGATGGGAGTCCTAGAAAGGAAGTCTTCCTCAGCCCTAACTAGGTGGGGTTTTCTAAAGAGTTTTATTAATTGTTCATGTTGTGGACACCAACTTCTCATCACCTATATATCGAGACTCATGTTTGAACAGACCACATGCCAGAAAGGGCTAAGCCAAGGTCAGAAGCAGCTCCTAAACTAAACCAAACTATTGCCCAGCAAAAGCCTTGTGTCCTGCTGCTTGCCAGAGCCGCTCGCCAAGAGCGAGTTCGATGAGAAAACCTGGCTGCTGCTCCCGAGTTGTTACAAGACAGTATGCCAGTTGTGGTCTAAGTGACTTTAAATGCCAGCGCTAAGGGGCTTTAGTTAAGCTACTGTGTGCCAGTTTCCCTAAGATGGCAGTTCACAGCACACAAACCACTCGGTGACTCAGACACTGCGCTGCTCCGAAGCCATTGCCGAGATGCTTCAAGTTCAGCTTTTCGCTTGAGGCAGACTCAGTCCCCACCAACTCTACCAGAGATCTAGATTTAATTGCATCAACTCAAGTCTTTTTCAGGCAGAGTATCTTATTCCATGCTGAGAGGAGTGAGCTGTGATACAGAAGCATAACAGAATAACCAGTTTATTCTAAATAGCAATAACTATTCAGCACTAGGATTCAAGAAACCCCCAGAGTCCCAGCTGGGGGACATAATATCCTTTACCAGTGGAAGTTTTGGGTGGTTACTCCAAGTAGGGCTGTGACCCAAATATAAGATGTGTGGGTTACTGATAAGCTGTTGACCACAAAACAGTCACCTGACCAGCAGCAGCTTACCAAAAGCATGTAAAGTCTTTAGGTCACAGCATAGAGCTCCACAGCTTAACACTGTCTGCTTCTAGGCTTGGTTTCTGGGCTCTCCAGGATCTACCACCCAGAAGGTGACTCTCAGACAGAACCACCAACTCTGTCAAGCCACACACATGGTGTCACTCACCCCAACAGCAGGCATTCTCCTTCAATTTCTTGGCAACTGGACTTGCCAGAAGCATTTGCATTTTCTGCTTCTGTATGGCAACATATAAATACACAGCTCTGCTAGAAAGTTTACTGGACTCATTTAAGCAGTTAAGAGACAGGAGCAATACCACGCTGCAGAGAAGTATTGTTTCAAACACTCATAGCAGTTTAGCAGTGGTTTATTAAACCAAGTGACAATCATTGCACTCTATATCCCCTGAGTCAATGACACTGTTCAATGTAAGCTGGTTAATGAGGCTGACAATGTGCTGCAACTTGAAGGACAGAATAGTTATCAAGTCAGTTAAGCCTTCTCCGACAGAAGGAACCACACACAAGGCATTGTCAACACAGCTTTGATGAGTCTTATGCCCATAGCTTCCCCCCCACCTCCATCACTCAACAGCCTCATCACTTCCACAGTGGCTCTCCTGGCAGATCAACTGGAGAGCCCCATTTCAACTCGAGTAGCTTTGCCTCTGTTCAGCATGCTTCTACACCAACCATTACATTATAGTCAGAGCAAAGTGCAAGGGACCCCTGTTTTTATCTCAGGCATGACACCACTGCACGTGCACTGCTGCTCATATACTCATCATTTGATGTGAGTATTTTAGGGTGGCTTTTACTGTTAGGAGCAACAGCAGAGGTACAGAGTGCTAGTTAAACTCAAAAGGAACTGCCAGCTGCAGCTTCTCGTGATGGGCTACGTGAAGGGATTTCACTACTGTTGCCTAGCACACAAGTAGAGGTGCCCACATACTGTGGGCAAAACTGGCTGCCTACTTTAGGAATTAAAGCTTGAAGTCAGGAGGTGTTCAACTAAGAATGACTGCAGTACATCACAGGCAGAGTTCACAAATTAGGCTAGACAAGATCGAACTCTATGGTGTAAATTAACTGCTCATTGCTTAAATTGGTGTCTGCTGAAAATACAGAAGCATTACATGCACCTGTAGGCATTATCATAGCAGCTAGTAGGTCATTTCAGCCATCAGCTTCCCACCCAGGCATTTGTAAGACACTCAAAGCTTAAACATCTTTTCTAAGCTACTCCATTGGCAACACATTTTGACTTAAGATGGTTTTTCAAACATTAGATGCAGTTTCACCGCTGTAATATTCCACCAATACCATCCAATGGCTGTATCCTCATAGCTTTAAGGAATCTAAAAGAAGCTTATACAGGCACAGGGGCAGAGTCCACACATTCCAGCCTTAGCACACAAACAGAACAATATTGAATTACCAAGACCTAACTTTCTAGCTGACAGTGAACCCAGGGCTGGAGTGAGTTTAAAGGTAATTAACCTCTGAGGTCACAGCCTTGCGAGGTATGTCCAAAGTCAGCTTGCTTTCTCTAAGCTCCTCAGAGCCTGTATTTCCACATGGCAGAAATAAAGGCAGTTGCTTCAGAAAGCTCCTCAAATACATTATACATTTGCTTCAGTTTGGAAAAGTTAGCTCACATGTACTTCAACATACAACCATGTGTATTGTTTTACTTGAGTTACACCATGCTTCATTGGAAGCCACGTAAATATTCCACTTGTGCTGCCTCACTGAAAAGGCACATGAACAACATTGCACCTCAGGAATTTTGTTGTAACATGACACAGGAGCAGCAAGTTCACCAGCTAAGTCAGTCTTCTAACCACCGCCTCACCACCACCCCATCCTCCCTCATCAGCTTAAGGCAGCACAATACAAGTGTTTTTAAAACAGACTGAACTGCTAAGACATTTCAGCTTTGAGGGAGAGATTTGCTTTCAACTATAAGCAGTCCTCACAGCATCCCAACAAGATCACATCAGCAGATATTGCTCATCATTGCTTTCTCAATGACAAACCCCCAGAGAGCAGCAGGTTCCTGCAGGAGCTAAACCTCTTGCATAATGCATGTTATCTATAGAACCATACGCTCTCAATTTTACTGAGGATGCCCCTGTCATACATAACTGAGTGTAAGAACTGCTATTATTTCCTTGCTCAGAGAAGCATGAGCCAACACATGTAAAATGGCCTCTGATATTACAAACAGGTAACTAAAATAGAAGTTGTTCCACTGACCCCAGCCATTACATCATGGAAATTGATATTTTGTCATGAAAACTCCCTTAAATACTCAATTTGATCTCATTAACACAGGAATGACACTCTCTCTTCCAAGACAGCAGCTGCCACTACCTTTGACAGACACAGGAACTCAGATGTTTTTGGATGCCCCAGAGACTACTGGATGCAGCTCCAGGAGCTTAAAGTAGTGTTAGCTTTTCAACCTTACAGTAAAAAGTACTTCTACAAGCATTTATAGCCAGACTGTCAACTAAATACTTTCATCTGTTATCTGAAGCCCTTTTCCTTATTTAGGAAGGGAAAAATTAGGCCTGTTGAACATTTCATCAATCCAGTATAATCATTAAACAAACCAACCAAGGGAGACCTTATCTTTTGCAATACGGGTGTGGAGGAAGAAGGCATACACAAGCTGGGTCACAGCAATCACATCAGCAACCACTTCTGCCAGATATTTACCAAGAAGCCTGGCTTGTAAAGGGAAACAAAGCATTCACCAGCTCATTCTTTCTTTGAGCTCCAGTGCCTGCTCAAGCTGTATTCCATTAAATATTTTAGTAGCAGTGCCTTATCAAGGCAGTGGAACATGATGCAGACCATAGGGGAGCAGTTTCTACAGCGCAGTAAGGATACATGCTGTAACAGGGCAATTTCTTCTCATAAATCCTCATAATGTTGCAGTTATCTGCCTGTGCTCTGCACTTACAGTGCTGCCTGCCCCTGTAGGGCCACTTCTTGTGATCTCTCCTTTCCTGAAGGAGAAATCACCTCCTCTGACCAACATTCAACAGCCCACAGTTGCCCATTTGTAATTCACTGCATCAGCCAGGCTCTAGCAACATTGATTCAGTCGCTGCACCCAGTGTCAAGTTAGAGCCTTGGCTAGATCTTTTCCTCCCTTTTTTCCCCCCCCTCCATAGAGATAATACTGGAAGCCAATCACTACCACAGAACTGCCCCACTGGCAGAGTATTTTTAAGGTCAAATACAGTTTCTGCACCTGCTAAAGGTGCTAAATTAGGGCATCTTAGAGCTGCAAGCCACTGATAACACGATCTCAAGGAAAACCGCAGCTTTCATGGGAGGTTTAAAAGTTAAGTGCTAATTAATTTCCTCCTCCAGTACTCTCCCACCATCATACCAGACTAGGCAAGGTGAGACTCAACTGCTCCATGGTAAAGCACTGCGACCAGGTTACAGATTAAGTGTGGAATTATTCAAATAGCACACTAGTAAAATTTAACAGTCTGAAAAGCTATACAGATTTCCATCTTTGGTCCCTTCGTCAAGTCCTCTTCCAGCATATTCACTACCCAACATAATCCCAAAAGGGAACTTGGACACTTCTTTCTCACACCATCTTCACCTGATTAGGACTTACTCCCCCAAACACCTCAATCACACCTCTCCAATGCCCCTTCTTTACTCATCCTACAATTCATTCTTCATACCTTCCCAGCCTCTGCAGTATCACATCTACTTTGGCCCAAGTCCTCACCACAGAGCACAACCCTTCCTCACCTTCACCGGCCCCTCGTCTCCCTCAGCCCCAAACCCTTCCTCACCTTCACCGGCCCCTCGTCTCCCTCAGCCCCAAACCCTTCCTCACCTTCACCGGCCCCTCGTCTCCCTCAGCCCCAAACCCTTCCTCACCTTCACCGGCCCCTCGTCTCCCTCAGCCCCAAACCCTTCCTCACCTTCACCGGCCCCTCGTCTCCCTCAGCCCCAAACCCTTCCTCACCTTCACCGGCCCCTCGTCTCCCTCAGCCCCAAACCCTTCCTCACCTTCACCGGCCCCTCGTCTCCCTCAGCCCCAAACCCTTCCTCACCTTCACCGGCCCCTCGTCTCCCTCAGCCCCAAACCCTTCCTCACCTTCACCGGCCCCTCGTCTCCCTCAGCCCCAAACCCTTCCTCACCTTCACCGGCCCCTCGTCTCCCTCAGCCCCAAACCCTTCCTCACCTTCACCGGCCCCTCGTCTCCCTCAGCCCCAAACCCTTCCTCACCTTCACCGGCCCCTCGTCTCCCTCAGCCCCAAACCCTTCCTCACCTTCACCGGCCCCTCGTCTCCCTCAGCCCCAAACCCTTCCTCACCTTCACCGGCCCCTCGTCTCCCTCAGCCCCAAACCCTTCCTCACCTTCACCGGCCCCTCGTCTCCCTCAGCCCCAAACCCTTCCTCACCTTCACCGGCCCCTCGTCTCCCTCAGCCCCAAACCCTTCCTCACCTTCACCGGCCCCTCGTCTCCCTCAGCCCCAAACCCTTCCTCACCTTCACCGGCCCCTCGTCTCCCTCAGCCCCAAACCCTTCCTCACCTTCACCGGCCCCTCGTCTCCCTCAGCCCCAAACCCTTCCTCACCTTCACCGGCCCCTCGTCTCCCTCAGCCCCAAACCCTTCCTCACCTTCACCGGCCCCTCGTCTCCCTCAGCCCCAAACCCTTCCTCACCTTCACCGGCCCCTCGTCTCCCTCAGCCCCAAACCCTTCCTCACCTTCACCGGCC
>VXBJ01004818.1:607230-773001 GCA_013400055.1 Nycticryphes semicollaris | reverse complement strand
GGGTTCCTGGCCGGAAAGGGAACCCGTTGAGTCGACCCGAGGGCGGTTGGAGGCTGCCACCTGCTCTGCCTCGCCGTTTTCCACAGAAACTTGGCGGCAACACGTAGTGCAGAGCCTCCATCCCCTGTCCAAAAAAAGCTGTGCCAAGTACATCTCCAAAATAAGACTTGGAACGTGCAGGCGTGGATGACCTTTGGGCAAACACATCAGCCCCAAATTGTTAAATTTTTTTCCCTCATCATGAGAAAACACCTTTTCCACAGGTTTGGCCAAAAGCAAGGTCCCATCCTCGCCTCTGCTGCTCTACACCCACCAGAGGCTCCTCTCCACACACCAAGTCCATCACTTGTTCTGTGCAAGAGCTGTGCCAAGAAGTACATCTCCAAACTATCGACTTGGAAAGTGCTGGAGTGGATGCCCTTCCTTACCTGAGGTACTGCAAACGCTTCAGCCCCAAATTGGAGAATTTTTCCTTCACTGTGAGGAAAAATAACACCTTGTCCTCAGGTGTGGCCAAATATGAGGTCCCGTCCTCACCTCCACTGCCCTACACCCACCGGAGGCTCCTCTCCACACACCGAGTCCATCACTCGCTCTGTGCAAGGAGTTGTGCCAAGTACATCTCCAAACTATCAACTTGGAAAGTGCTGGAGTGGACACCTTTCCCTACCTGAGCTACTACAAACGTGTCAACTCCAAATTGTGGAAGTTTTGAGGAAGTTCTGAGGAAAACCAACACCTTTTCCTCAGGTTTGGCCACACACGAGGTCCCATCCCCGCCTCTGCTGCTCTACACCCACCAGAAGCTCCCCTCTACACACCTTGCCTGCTCTCTGCAAGGGTGCAATTAATATTCTATGCCTTGTCATCATCACATCTATGATGTACAATGGCGACCCCCAAGGAAATCAAAACACTTTGGTCCTGATTGCCATCCTGCCGCGCTGTAAGCACCCCCTACAAACTTGCCATAAAAGACGGCATTCTTTTAGCTCAGGCGTGTGGGTTTTTTTATTCCCAATTACTGGCGTCTCCTAGCCTTAATTGTGCTGACTGCATTGGGCAGGGAAGCGTAATACTTAATTTTCATTACTTACATAAACTGGGGATGCATAAAGTAGCATGTGAGTGGTGTGTAAAAATGCACATGATGTTGCATAAGTGTAATTGTTTTCTGTTTCTTGACACGCTGTTAACTATATATTCCAAAACAACTTTTTTATTATTATTTTTTTTATGGTGAACTTCTTTCTCTGCAGCTCATGAATAAATAAACCACAAAGCATGGCAGACTTAAGAAAAAGGAAAACCACAGAAGGCAAAATGGAAGAACTCTACACATCTACACACTATTAAAAAGCAATATGAATCTTGAATCTAACAAAAACACTGCAATTGCAAGCCCTAAAGAAACAAAAAGCCCTGACATTAATCTTTTATTCTTGAATGCTGCTATCACTGTGTATTTATTTTTTGGGCTAATTCAGACCAAGGACTGAAAAGTGACCACAATCATGCACAACTTGCTAAATTAACCATCCGCTGATGAGGATTCCCAAAGTCTACTCAAAGAATGATGGGTTTTTTGACAAACTACTGATGTTTATAAATATTGTAATGATATGGCCAGCTTTGTGAAAAAGTTTGGCAAAATAATTCTCTTAATTACCCTAATGATAACGATAAAACTACCATACTGATGACAGCCCAATGTAACACCTACTCTTGACAGTAAAAAAACATGCAGTATATCATAACTGAACTTATGTAGTGCAGCTTAACAAAACATTGAAGTGTATTCCACAGAAGAAACAGAAATATACCTATATTTAGAGTAGTAGCAAAGTCTAATGACTTGGGGTAAGAGAAAAGAGTGAAAATTATGAGCCCCCCCAACATGACTGACACCACCAAGAAGGAATCTCAAGATGTTAGTGTAGTTACATCTTCTAAAACGTGCTTTTTTACCCAAAGATTTGTAGCAGCTTAGGCTACCTAGTGTTTTGACACCTCACTTTAAAATAACAGAAAAACCCCACTTTTTGGTCCTTTTGTTGCCTGCTGTTGTGGCGAAGCGTGGTCCTTACCTCGCCCTGACATTTTAGAGCTGTTCCAGCAATGTCCAGACTTGTCCAGACCTGTCCAGATATTATTCCACTATATTTCATCATGTGATTTTGCTTGAGAGTTGTTAGCTGTCGTCCTTTAGCTGAGTTGAGAGTCAGAAAAGGGAATTTTCCATGAAATAAACTTTTCACTTTTAAAAATCCAATTTTCTGTAACAAGAGTGGGCAGGGAGGGAGAGGGAAATAAAATCCAAGGAAGCAGACCCACCTTTTCCCTCTGAGTTTCTTACTCGACTCCACATATTTAACCCATAATAAATAAATGCATCCTCACATTTTGGCAAGGGGAGAAGTGAGTGTCAGTCAAGAGCCTGATGTGCTGTCCAGGCATTTGCCCGGGAGAGGGGCTGCTGTCTGTGGGACTGGGAGAAAAGCTCCTCAGCCCAGGTCGGAGACATGTCCTTCTCCCCAGCGTTTGGGAGGGTCTCCCTCGAGCAGGTCCCTGCTGGGCTGGGTGTTGGTTGTGAGTCCTGTTTCTCCCCGCATCCCTTGGCAACGTGGAGGCAGTTGAGGCACTTCGGGCGAGAGCTTTCCCTCAGAAAGCGTCCATAAGTCACCTTAAAATCTCTTTGCGACTTTTATTGTGCATGTTTGTGAGTTGGGGAAACCCCCAAGGTACTGATCCCTCACTCATCCTTGCTTCCACAGGCTTGTTTGGCATGAAGTACCCAAGGAATTTTTTTTAGAAAAATAAAACTACGGGACCTCTGAACACCGGAGAGGAATATCCTGCTCTAGAAACCTTGCCCCTCTTGCAGCAGAAATTGGAGCCAGGGGTCTTCCCTACTTAATGAGATACATTGGTTAACGAGACGGCAGGATCATCAACAAAGCTGCTGTGAGTTCTCTCCGCTCCATTTCACAGGTACTTGGCTTAGAAAATTGTTATGAAAATTTGCCATCCAGCCAAGCCAAACAAACAACACCCCCAATATTATTTTACATGCGTGTCAAAAGAAATAACTTGCCGCAGGCAAAGCGGGTGAAGGAATTTTATGAGGCTGCGTCTGATCCTCCCTCTCCCCTCCCTCAGACAGTTAAAGAAATGTTTGTATGATGAAAGGGGCAAGGGAGCAGAGGACAGCTGGTTAGGAATTAATGAAATGTTGGAGCATTATCATGCGATAATGGATTTAGCTGACTGTTTGCCAGTGTTCAAATCTAGTGCGAATTGCTTTATAGGAAACGTGGGGATTCCTAGATTATCCAAACCTCCTGAGAACCGCTGCTGCTCCTAAATCCTTTGAAAGCTGTGACTTTAAGAAAAGGTAATTCTTCATCTGGACGGACAAAAGGCCCAAGGGATTGTTTTGACTTGCTTTCAGACTTAATGATATTTGACACGGCCAACTCGTAGAGGTGGTTCCTAATTGGGAGTGGCCACGGGCTTGGGAAGCCCGAGGCTTGGCTTGCAGCAAATCTGAGCACCCAGAAGCCCAGGTGAGGTCTCCCAGCCAGGACACTTGTAAACAGGACATAAAAAATGAGTCTCAACTTTTGCACGTTTGGCCTGTGACGTATCCCCAGGGTATCTCTCACCAAAGGGTGAGATAATCTGATGGGAAACCCATGGTCTGGGCTTGAAACTGCTCTTTATCCTTCTTCTCACCCTCTCACAATTTATGCTGTCATTAAGCTGGAACTTTAATGGCTGTGTAAAATGGCCCATGTCCCCTGATGCACTTTCCACTTCACACACCCCCACTCCCCCCCCTGCCTTCCCGATCCCCCGAAAACTTCTGGTTTCTGCCTGTTGGATGAGAGCTGTGGACTTGCAACAAGCCAACCAAAGAAAAGAGATTTTGTTTGGAAGCAGGCAAGTCACGGACAGCAGGATACTGCGTGCCAGGTTGTGACCGGGACCCAGACAGGCTGGTCACTTTAGGTTGCCCATGGTAGCCAAAATTGACTTTGACTTCTGAGAGCCAAATAGCTTCAGACAGGACCTGCAGGCACAGAGTGTCAACCAGCTCTTTGCCTACAATTCTGTGATTCTGTGATTTGTCCAAAGTTTACGAGCCAGCTGGCTCGTGTCACCCTAAAAGCAATGTCAACAGTCCTAAGCAAACAGGGCGATGCAGGTGTAGGGTCTCTGCCTTTCTCCTGGGTTGAAACCTGGAGTAGAAGCTGTAGCTATACCTTCCTACGCCATGCCCGTATGGAAAATAGCGGTTATGTTGGCAAAATGCTACTACAGGCTCTGAGATGCATTTGCTGCTGCTGCCACTTGTGAGGTCTCATCATGAGTTCGTGCTTTGAAGAATGATAGTTCTCTATCATTATTTTCCTGGTTTGTGTGGCTAAAGAGTGGTATTAACTGCTGCAAAAAATTATCCTGCCTCTTGAATTTGCGTGGTCTATAATTATCTTCACAATAAAACTGCGAGGAATTAGGCTCCAGTAGCAGTTTGTAGTTGACAAGGGATGACTTGACAGGCCTTCAAGAGCTGTGGCTTTCAGTCCTCACTTAATGCCAAGATCAGTTAAAAGACTGCTAGAGAGCACTTGAGAATGGCAGGGTTTGTTCACTTCAGTCACTTCTTCCCTTGCAACGGAGACACCAGAATCTCTTTTTCTTAATGTTATTTACTCTTTCTATTTCTCTCCGCTTGGGCAATAGGCTGAGATTAGTCAGTTTTCCTTCCGAGCTGCTGCATATTAAACCATGGCTATGATGTTTATGAGGTTTCCATTGCTGCACGGGGATGTTTGTACTTCGGTCTCTCTATTTTTACTTAAAGCCAAATTGAAAAACAGATACATTTTCATCGTATTGGATTTGGCTCTTTAGGTCTGAGATGATTTTCAAGTGACCTCATTCACGTTAGACTTACCCTGGTGAAAGCTGGCCAGTATTCTTGCCAGTTTACACTGGTACAGACACAGAAAAAATGACCTGTTCATTTTCTGGCTGCCCAGGCTCCTGCAGCCTGCTGGAAAGCCAACTCCACTGAAGTTTCACCGGAGAGATCTTGGTTCCTTATTGCTTCATAACAAAGTTTCATGAAGGAATTTCTAGATGACAGCCAGCTGGGCTAGCCCAGTGCAGAATAAAATACTGCATTTTATGTGGTCACAACACCAATGCTTAGTTTATAGCTGTAGACACTTGAAACATGCCCTCTAGTTAACTGAGCATCTGTCCCTACTCACGCTGCCTTCTTGTTTTGCAGCCTTTTAGCTACAGCTGGATTTCAACTGTGCAGGTGTGATCAGGCACGTCTCTTTTCATCACCCAGGTGGGACGTGAAGCCTCTGCAGCCTTCCTGGAGGAAGCACTTTACTCTTTGCTCTGCTAAGGCCTGTTACAACCACATGTTGGGATTTATCTCATCTCTCCCCTTGCCTAATCGGTCACATACCTAATTGGTGTTTACAATATTCCGGGACCCAGCATAAACAGGATTTCAAATTGTTTAGCCCTGTGTCATGAAAACTGCCCTCTGCAGAAAAAAAAAAACCCACCAAAGACAAAAAACAAACCCAACAACAGTGGTGTCTATATTTTTGGAAAATCTTAGGAAACAACTCAAGGTGCTACACCTAACCTAGTGACTTCTGCAGCGATGACTCAGTGTTAGCAGAGGTCCACGAGCCATCGCAAAAATAGATGCTGTTGCGCTGACTGCATTCAGGGTTTGGTTTTTTTTTTTTACATTCCCCTGAAAACATGAGTAACGCTCACCTGGGTGATGGAAAAGCGGGTTGGATTGGCACTGGTTGGCAACGGGATGGAAAATTAGTATGTAAAGAACCTAGTGATTAAGATAATAAAAACAATGTTAAGAATCTTAGGTGAAGCCAAGTTTTTTAGCCCTCGAGCTTTTAATTGTGAAACTGTTGGCTCTCATTTTGTTTCTGAAATAGAAATCTATTTAAATGACTTAAGCAACCCAAATTTCAAGAATAACCCCGAGCAGGCTGCTGTTGTAGTTGTGACCGAGAAACTGAAACGAATCAGGTGGATAATTTTTATTCTAACCGCTCAACTTTCCAAACACAACCAAACAACTGCAGATCCCAAAGTATTTCATGAAAAAATTATTTTAAACCTTGAGGAAAAAAAAGTAAAGTGCATTCCCAAAGCTGATTGGAGTGGAAATGAAAATCCCCAGCAAAATATAGAGAATTTTTTTTAATCACTCCCCCCCTTAAAATTTGGGTGAAAGCTGACAAATTCACAGTTTTCAGAATTAACTCAAAACAGTTGTGTTCAACGTTTTTTCCCTTTTCCTAGACCTGAGTATCACTCAGGTCATCCATTTCCATGCGGTGTTTGATTTGGAGAGGTCCCTCTACCTGAAGCACAGTGTGGATGCTACACGCTGCTTTCCTTGGGGTCTAGTTTCACTTTACAGCTAAAACGATGTAAAAGCCAGTTGGTCCCAAAAGGAGCAACTTTTCCTTTTCATCTGCTGCTTGTATCTGCTTGGGATGAGTCAGTTCATCTAACTGATTCGGTGGGAAACCCTACATGAAAAATGAGTGGTTTTCTGTTGAATAAACCTCTCACATTGATTCACGTGACAGTGCTAAACCTTGTGGAGCCTGGCAGATAATGGTCAGGCCTTTTTGCATAATATTGTCTCTCCCAGTCACCCTCCAGTCTCATTTTTGATGCTTTTTAAAACAGCTGCACTTTCCAGTTCCTTCTCGAACAATGTCATCATCTTCCTCAAAGACTTCCCAGATCTTCCCAGGGCTACGAGACAACCTGCTGGAGGGGGACCTGGAGGTGGCACTGCTCTTTTGTAGATGTGTGATGTGTGTGTGAATGCTGTGCCAGCAGCAAAGAGACCAGGAAGGTGATAGAGCCTTGCTTTCCTGCTGCTCCTCTTCCTTGGGCAATCCTTAGCAGTTCAGCAGCTTCTTTTCTTATTTTCAAAGGGAGCCTGGCGACTAAGCTCCTAACTTAAGTACCTCAAAGACCCTGCTGCTTTGGTAACACCAAAAGTTTTCTATTCCTGAATTTCCCCCCCTACTATTAGGGAATAAAACTCAGTGGGGAATATTTTCTGAATATGTTAGAATAGAAATAAAGATGTTTTCTCCTCTAATGGGTTTCAGACCATTTTTCTGGACTGGCCATGCATTTATGCTGGGTGCAGATGGATGTTCTCCATAAGGATGTCTTAGCACTGACCTGGGCTAGAGTGCAAAAAGATGACAGACACTCAGAAGGTGACTATTTCAATGGAGATTATTTGCCACCTTAAGAACAGACTTCAGAGGTTACGACTTGCGATAAAGTTAATAATAGTGAGAGGAGAGAAAGTCCCTAGCAATGAGGTTATTTGGGAAGTTTAACAAGGGCCCCAGGGAAGCACTGTTGCTGCAGAGATCTTTGAAAAAAGACCAGGATAAATGTTTTTGAGGAGTTTGGATTTTTCCTGTCAAGTAATCAGTTGTATTTCTGCCAAAAAAAAGGCCCTCCCTAGTCCCAATTAGAAAAGAATTGGCCAGAATGGATTGCTCCAAATTTGAACGAAATATTTTTTTTTTCCAGCTGGCAAAAGTTTCATGTATTTTCCCTGCTCTGTTTTTTTTCCCTTGTTAGTGGTTTTGGTCAGACCAGAAGCATATGTTGCAGAATCTGTCAGAAAAAAATGTTTTCACAATTGATATTTTCTTAAATGCCTTTCAGAAATTGCCAGTCAGGGCCCTCAGAGGCAGAAATCCTCCCTTCAACAATACAACAGGTACAGAACAGACACCAGCCACCTCACAGTTTTTTCTCACCTTCTGTCTAACTGGAGACCTGCTGGTGCTGGCTCCATAGTTCACTATGTCTTTGTCCTCCCTTCTGAGATGCCCAGCGTTGCCTTTGGAGGCTTATTTTTCAACCCCTAACGAGCAACGCTGTTCCCCACGACCTCTCAGTGTGGTCTGCTGAGGCTGAGGTTGGAGCGTGGCCAGAGAAGCTCGGAGGAGTAGTCAGGGACTATGGGACACTGAGCTGAGCTGAAATTTAGATTGTTTTCCCCTGATCAATAGTTCTGAAAACGACCAGTCTGGTGGCCTGGCCTTCAATCACCCTGCTGCACAAACTCTTCCTCTTCTGAGAGGGGTGAGTGGGTTCTGCAGGGGATACCAGCTTTATGTCATCCCTTCTGGCTTGTTTGGAACTTGACTTTGCAGAAATGGGAGATGCTGCTGTCCTGCTTCCCTTTGGCTCCCTTCCTGCCTCCCTGCTCTGCTTCCTGCCAGCCAAGTGTTCCCCCAAAACCACCTCTTCTTACAGGTCTGTGCCTTGCTGTGGACTGCAGACTTCAACCTGTTTTTCTGTGGTTTAAGCAGATACGAGGTCTCTCTACCATGCGGATTTACTCATGTCAAATGCCACTAAATCCATATTCCAAGTGAGCCACTTGCAAGTCTCCTGCTCTAAGCACTTATTTTAACAAATCTGCAGCATTTCATCCACGCTGTGCATTTCACCCCTCTTCCTGCACCCGAAGCCAAGAGGTTTAAAAGTTGTCAGGAAAAGGGGCAGGCATACTGTTGGATGTACCTCTCATCCTTAGAAAACTGGCATAAAATTCAGAGACAGGGACAACCCTGTTAATCAGAGTCATCAATATTTCCCGGGCTTGGAGGCGGAGGCTGCATTTGTGCACCTGAAACTGTTTTGCACCAACCCTCTGAACTCCACCTGAATCATAGAATCACAGAATCATAGAACGGTTTGGGTTGGAAGGGACCTTAAAGATCATCAAGTTCCAACCCCCCTGCCATGGGCAGGGACACCTCCCACCAGACCAGGTTGCTCAAAGCCCCATCCAGCCTGGCCTTGAACCCCTCCAGGGATGGGGCAGCCACAGCTTCTCTGAGCAGCCTGTTCCAGTGTCTCACCACTCAGTCTCTGGAAAACTTACAGCTCTTCAGACCTTTGCTTTCGCTCTGTACGTGACAAAATATACAGAGCTGGTGGCAGCAGACCTCTGGCAACTGTGCTCTTAATGACAGGAAGAAAGCGAAGCTGTTCAGCTGATCCATAACCATTTCCAACTCAGCCCATGATATATTACTTGAACTGCAGAAAACTTGAGAAAGATTTCACACATTGCAGGGACGGATATTCCACCCCCCGTCTCACAGGCAGTTTGCACTATTTACCTTTTTAGAGATCAGAAATAGTGTGCAGGTGCAGAAATTCCCCTTATTGTCGTAGTACTATTTCCCATAGCTTGTGTGTGTGTGTTCGTTGCATTCATTGACTTTACTTTCTCTCTTATGACCTATGAGTATCTCTTGTCTCATGGAATTGAGTGTTGTTTGCTTGTTCACAGTTTCCTTTCCTTCCGTTATCCAGCAAAGAAAGTTTGCTTAAGTGGCTTTTGTGAACTCTTTCAAGATCCCCCAGAAGGATGATACAGGAAACAGAGAGTTTCCTTTCTATACAAACTTCTAGGGTGTTCCCATAATATCCTGAAATTTATCTGCACTCAACAGCCTGCAATTGGACAAAAAAATTAATGAACTGTCAAGGGATCGGGCAAAACACAATTAACATATCAGAGAGGGGAGAGCTTGCAATAAAAACGAATCCTCCACTTACATAGCACCTTTTATCCCATGTTGCCAAACACTTTCCTTTCTATGTTTCCAATTACTTTAGAAGCTGGACACGCTTTAACCATTCAGCCTGAAATTTTCCACAATTGCTCCCTGCCTCAAGTTGAAACGGGGAAACGAAAGGAACGAAGCGGGGAAAAATTACACAAAAAAAAAACCTCTAAAAAAGGTGCAGTCGTATTTCACCGAGATCAAAACCGAAGAATTAGTTTTATGGATGTTAAAGCTTTCCCCCTCTTTATTTCAGAGAGCACTTTTGCACCGCAAGAGCCTGGAAGAGGAATCAGACGCTTGGCACAGCAGCAGTGCTGGGATCTGAGTCCATCACCGTCTCCGTGAGAAAGCATCTGGATTTATCCAAGTCATAAACTGCAGACAAAACTCCCTTTGAATGCAGTAGAGGTAGGCTTGCACCTCTTTTTTGTTTTTTTTTTTTGTTTTTTTTTATGCCTTCTGACTGCTGTGCCTGTAGTTTCTGCAGCCCCCCAAAAGCAGCCCCCCTGAGCAGAACATCTGGGCGGGGAACGACAAAATGGATTCTCCTCTTTTCACGATTTCACCCTGGGTGACCTGGCACAGTGGGTGAGATCTGGGAGGATTGTAGTACTGTGAGGGAGGGCAGGGCCCGTGTTGAAAGCTGACAAAGTAGAAATGTGAGTCATTAAAAGGCAAAGACCAAACTGTAAAGAAACGATTACTTACATATTTAAAACAAAAACTAATAAAAAAAAAATCAGATCTGGAAGGCACGTTCACCTGGTGGTTGACACTCCCTACAAAAGCACCGTGTTATTCCAAAAGTCTCCCCTGAGATGAATACCCCTTGCCAGGAATAATCACGGAGCTGGAATTGTGTAATTGCTCGACTAAACGCAGGCAGAAAACAGATAGGGAACCTGTGCTTTTCTTTTCCTGCCCACTTCCTTCATTTCAGGGCTGTGCAGTGCTGGGGAATGCTGTGGCTTATATTTGCTGGAGCAGTCAGGACACCAGAAAAAAAGAAAAAAAAAAAAGAAAAAAAAAGAAAAAGCTTCTTAGCAACAGCTTTGCAGCGTTTGTTGTTTTTAACTCCATTCATAAAAGCAGTTAAAGCAATTAGCCGTGCTGCGGCGAGGCAGGCCAGGCCGCTTAGCAAACCCACGCCTGGGAGAAGCAAAAACCTCTTGACTTGCTGGTTTCATACCTTCCCAGCACTAATCCTGCCATAAAGAAAATGGCTTTCAGCCACTTCAGACTCCAGTGCTGCCATTAGTATTCTCCGGTTACGGAGATCAAAGGACTGCAAAGGGCAGTGAAGCGAGGAGGAGGTGCAGGCAACAGCTTGGCCTCCCCTTTTAGAGGGGTTTGGTTCATTTTCTCAAGCAGAAGAAAACCAATTTTGGGGAGCAGATGCTGCGGCAGGGTGGCTTGGACGGTTCTGCAGCACAACATCACTCCCACATTGCAGGAGTTTGGGCATTGCATCGGGCAGCGTTGACAGCAGGACTCTGCTGCCTTTATTTCAGCAATAATTCATGGTGAACCAAAAAATCAGATATTTAATCTGCTGCAGCCTGGAATGGTAGAACGACCCGTATCTGCATGGCCACAGGCAGGAGCAGATGTGAAAATTGTTTGGGTAATAGCAATTAGCACAGCAATAGTTTTTATTAATTTTCTAAAATGGCTGGGGGAAATTAATCTTTTTTTTTGTTTTTAATTAAAAAACAATAATTGTCACTTTTAAAATCAAAAGCCTTGTGTTCACTGAGAAAGGGCTGTTTTTAAAGATGGGAACCTCTATTTTGTTCAAGCTAAAAATTTCCGGTGAAACACTACTATTTCACATAGTCTCTGAGGAAATGTCAAGAGGTTCTGCTATAAAACTTGACGATGCAGAGAAGGACACTGAAGTGGACGGCTGATCTGGAACTTCACATGCTCGGCAGGTCTGGAAACAGGAGCTTGGGGGGGAGCTCCAAGTATGTCTGCAAGGTTAAAAGGGATTTGATGGGTCCCCAGAAATACTTGTAGCAGAAGAAGGTGCCAGGTTTGAGCAGGCTGCCTAATCTGTTCGAGCTATTTGCTGGAGACAGAAACAAGAGATGTTCCCCCCCTGGAAATAAGGGTCAGAGGTTAATTAACTATGGGAACATCCTACCGAGGAAACCATCCTGTGAATTCTTATATGGCAGCTGGGAGGCAATGCCATCAGATGTTTTAGGTGTCCAACTAAGGTGCTCACCAGGTTGTTGTGGAGATAACCCGCTTTTCTGCTGATTGCAGAGGGATGCCAGGGCTCCTGCCTTGGGTACCCAAACCTCGGAGCTGTGAATGCCTCCTGAGTGCTTGCTACAGGACTGTGCCCTACTTTCGTGTTTCTCAGGGAAAGAGCCACCTCCAGTCTCTGGGAAAAAAAAAAAAGGCAAAACAAGGACGAATTTGTGCACTTGCACTACTCTGTTTTCATTTGCAGCCAAATTCTGCCAAACTTCAAGGGTTTATTCAAAATTTTCATTTCCTCACTACTGTCCTGCTTCTGTGCTGCAGTTTTGTGGTTGTTTCACAGTCGACCCGACGATATGTACTCACCACTCCAGACACAAGAGGAGTCTCAGCCGGGCACAGTCTATGTGCAAACACCACGACATGAGGTCACGGACCCTGCCTCGTGTCCAGGGGAGAAGGAAGAAGACTGTGACAGGCTGGTAAGTGGTGGCTCTGGGCCCTGTTTCCAAGGAATGGCCGGCAAGGTCACAGTTTCCAGGCTCTAAGGGCACAGCCTTTTCCCACTTGCAGCCAGTCCACATGCCAGCTTTGCTTGTCCCCTCTTCGGATGTCACTGGATCGCTGTCACATGAGTGCACTGTGGGTGGGTGGGGGAATGCCCTGGCTGCTCTGAGCATGGTGCTGTTGGCTGCCCAACCTGTTTTCTTGTCTGCTAAATCTATGAATACAGCCTGACGATTGCTCGAGGTGTAACTTAAACCTGCTCAGGGCTCCTTTTCGGGGACACAGCTCCTGGCTGAACTCTCCCTGTCCCTTGAAAAGGGGTTTGTTTAAAGCAGCCTTGAAGGCAGTGTTGCCCTGTGTGGGTGGGTGGTACATGATGCTGTGTCTCTGCTGAGGGTATCAGTTTCTTTAGCTGCCCTTCTGCATCTACTTGGTGGCCAGCCCAGCTGCATGGAGACAATTTGGATGCAAAGAAATGAGTTTTTCCCAAGCACAGAAGCCAAAGCTGATTCTTTTTGGACATGGAGTGTCTGGGCTTGGCATATATTGAGTCCTGTCCCTGGGCAGTTTAATCTCGCCAGCCAGAAACCTGTATGGATTTAAACTTCCATATGCAACTGTTTGATAATCACGTTGCCATGGCTACATTTGAATCTTGCAATAAATGTGTAATTTCACACATTTACATCAAAAGGAAATCCAGGACATAAAACTGCATAACAAAGCAAGCTGATCTCTCTCCATAAGCACTTTCCATTTTTAACACCATATTATTATACTCATTGGCATTTTTGAGGGGCAGGGTGAGGGCCATGGGGCAGGTTTGACAGCCTGGATGTCAAGTTCTTGAGGTCTTGTGTACAGTAAAGCTTCTCCAAAGCTGGCATCAGGTCAGTTGCCCTGCTGGGATCTAAGTAGCTCTTTCCAGGGCAATACTGGTTCAGTTGCCACTCCTGCTGCCAGTCTCCTTGTGAGCTGCAGGGTACTGAGATCTTTCATGATTAAAAAACCAGTAAAAAGTTGAATGAAAGACGCTGGTGTGCACAAAATGCAAGGAGAAGGACAGAGAAAGAGGAGTGGAGTGTGAGGCACCTGATGCCCACCTCTCTTCCCAGTGTGGTTCCTTCATCCCCTTTTCAGTCCAGTTGTCTCATATCTTCCTCCCTGGCTGCTTGTTTCCTCTGTCCCACCTTCTTCCATTGAGACTTCTTATCTCACCAGCCACTTTGTCCTTGCTTTACTTGCCCCCAGGCTATCCCTCAGGTGCCCTCTCTCAAGTGCTCTCCCCCTTCTGATGGGGAATGCTCCTTGTTCCACAGTCACTCTCTCCTAATCCCATGGCAGCTCTTGTTTTGCCCCCTTCCCTGCCTCTGGCAAGAGGCGATGGGCAGGGGAGGGTTATTTAGAGAGGGACAGGTAGCAGAGAAGAGGCTGTACAGCCAGGGTATAACCCCAACCAGCAGCAGCTGAATGCAGCGGTGGATGGCAAAGATGCACTCACTGAGCATCAGATCTGGGGAGAAGTTTGCATCCAGACTCTATCCCTGCTCATTTAAACAGATTTTTCAGGAGCTCAAAACTTGGACAGTTCTGCCTTAGGGGTTTTTTTTTTTTTTTTCCTATAGCAACAGCAGCTGGAACGGTGTCAGCACCCAGGCAGAGCTGCAGCTGGGCTTTTCCTTGCTCAGAAGCAACGAGGTGCTGGAGAACCTTAAACACTAACAGAATATGGGCAAAGCAAACGTTTCACTTCACTCTATGAGTTTACCATTGTGTAGAGAGGAAATTTGACTGAGACAAATGCCCAATACAGACAATTTCTCTATGAGAAATTGGAAAAGTAAAAAATATTGGAAAAGCTTAAGATCTTTTTAGATCTTTTTTTTTTTTTCAGTTGTTTATACAATTGGAAAAGTTAAGTAAGCCTAATTATTGAGGTTATTGGTTTTAATGAGTCACCACCTTGCTATTGTTATTCCTGGTTTCTGTTGCCATAGGACAAGAAGCTGCAGCTGGGCTAAGCTGTGCTGCGCAACAAACCCTCACGTTTGATATTCCAAGATTGAGACATTGGAAAATAGGTGGGCTCAGCCAAACAGGGGAACATAGGGAAGGAAAGTGATGTTTGCCAGTATGTTGCGTGGCAACCTTAACATTGTACTGGGAGGCAAAGATGGGTTTCCATTGGTGGGGCTGCCATAGGGTTGATTTGTGGATGTTTCTGAAGAGCCCTTACAGAGACACACACAGCAGAAGGTATGAGGAGGTTGGCCACAGAGGTTGCTGATGTGGGCTTCTTGTTGGTGGGAATCACCATGGTCAGAGAAATCACAGGGCTTTGAGAGCAATGATCTGAGTTTGTTGTTCCAGGAAGGGAGATGGCAGTGGAGGAATACAGGCTGGGAAGCAAGACAGAAGGAGACATTAGGAGAAAAATCTCCATAGTACTATGCTGGATGGGTAAGAGTGAAGCATTATCAAGGCCCATGGAAGGTACTTAATACCAGAGGAAGGAATAGGTATGTCAGAGATTGATCTGCAGGGCCGGAGAAGCTGGGCTTGAAAAAATCCACAGGGTTTAATTGCAGCCTAAATTTATGGACCTTGAAAGAGAGATGTGAGGTGGCATTCAGGAGATAACACATTGTGTTGCTCGCTGTGTTGCAAGAAGATTTAGGGAGAAGGCTTGGGAGGAAAGGGATGTCAAAGACTCTGTTTTATCCAGGCTGAGTTTTAGTTAATAATTAGACGTTCATGAGAAATCTCTTTACTGAGAGCCAAAACAAGCCTGCAGGAGGAACTCGGGATCTCGATGGAGGAGGATGAGCTTGTGTGTGTTAGCGTGTGTGCTAACTCCCATCTGCTATTCAGATCAGGTGGCACCATGAGCCAGAGGGGTGGAGGCAGGAACATGCTAACCCACAGCGTTCCATCGATTGGTTTCAATTGATCGGTTGTGTAGAAACAAAGCAAATGAAGTTTCTGGTCTCTCGGATGTTGCAGAACGTGTCAGGTTTGCTCCCAGCAAGTTCATCTCTCTAAGCTGATCCTGCACTTTCAGTTGTCTCTCCAGGATCACAGAGAAAAGTCTTTTCTTGAGATAGACAGCTGGCCTCAGAAACAAAAAGGAAGATCTGCCAGAAGAGTGGACTACCAGACCCATTTTCTTTCCCTCTCAAATGTACACAAGGGCATCTAATAAAAATACCATGGGAGGAAGCCCAGGAGGGGTATGCGCAGAAGGGAGCTGCCCCATGAGCATGAAAGTCATCCTCAAGCCATTCTCCAGTACGGTTCCTCCCCATTAGCCCACAAAGAAGTGTGGTGTAGTCCTTTGTCTTGTCTGTGAACCCATGTACCTTAGTGTCCAAAGCCTGGGAGCAAAGGGAAACCCTCACCTGTCTCTCTATGGCATGGGTAAAACATGCCTCCCCTTTTCACAACTGCCAAAATCTGGCTTTTCCTGCCCAATTATTCATTTCCTGATACTTCCCAGAGCTTGAATGCTGGACTCCACCAAGGCTCCACAGAGAGATTAGCATAGACTTTCCTTGGCCATGGATGACCTTCATTCTCTTTTGCATTTATTCCTCCTAGAGAATCAAGGAGGAGAAGGAGCGGGAGGGTGAGCTGCAGCTAAATCCTGTTCTTGGATCTCCGTTCAGCCAGTGAAGAATGATCTGTGTACCTAAATGAACCCAAAAGGCACTGTGACATCATCCAAGCAGGACGTGGTGGCCTCTTCCCAAGTGCCTGAGCTGCCACACGCTCCGGCCATGCTCCAGCAGGCAATGCAACCCAGGGACCCTGGGGACAGAGGCAGGGCTGCTGCCAAGGCACCCAGCTCCCCTCCGAGCAACTGGAAGATGGCAAAAACCACGGGTCATGAATGCTGTCTGGAGTGAGTGACCTGGATGTGTCTGCCCAGACTTCATACAAAGAGGCAAACGTGGTCCCGGCTCCGTTGCCCAGAGGGCTTTTGTGCCGGGGGCCGAAGCGGATACCGCACAACGGGTGGAGAGCCACAGCTCTTGCCCAGTTGCAGAAGAGGCCACTGTTCTCCTTGGGACCCGATGTGGCTCTAAGGACCCGACTGCACAATAGACTTGTCAAAACGGAAGCCAAGAGCATCCAGCCTCTCTGCCGCTCCTGCCAAAGCTCCCCGATAGCAGGCTGCTCTGCAGCCTAATGCAGCTTCATTAAGGGGGAAATTCAGATGCTCAGGATGTTCAGACAAGAACTGCAGAATATATTAGCGGTTGTCCATGTTTTTTCACTCCCACGGCCACTTGATCGTTGGACTTGAGTGTGCAAATCCTGCCCTGTGCAGCACCGCTGCTGTGGCTTTCATAGGTCGCGAAGGCAAGGTGAAGCCGTGTTTTTCTTGGTGTGTTTATCATTGTTTTCTCTGTTGGCTTGTGCATGTGAGAATTGTTATCTGAAACTCCTTCTCCTCCCTGCCAAAGCACAGTGATGAGTGGCCCACAGACGACTACAAATGGAGAAGAACCCGACTCATCCTTTCTTTCTCCTCAGTGTTCATGTCTACAGCTTGATATTCATGTATCTGCTCGATGTTTGTGAATACAGTGGACAAACACATACAATGGTCCCATGCCTGACAATTAACTAAGAATTATGTCGAATACCCGGAAATAGGTCTGATGGGACAAGTATTGGAGACCCAGCAAATTACTCAGTCTGCCTCCAGTGTTGCACAGGGACAGGGCTCAATCCACCTTTACATGACTATAAAATCATAGAACCATAAGAATGGTTAGAGTTGGAAGGTACCTTAAAGATCATGGAGTTCCAACTCCCCTGCCATGGGCAGGGACACCTCCCACCAGACCAGGTTGCTCAAAGCCCCATTCAACCTGGCCTTGAACACTTCCAGGGATGGAGTATCCACAACTTCCCATGGCAACCTGTTCCAGTGCCTCACCACCCTTCTCTTCCTTGTAAAATTGTGTGATGAAGCAGCTTTCCATAGGCATTGGCCAATTCTGAGCATTATTTAATGTGTCAAATAAAGGAAAATGCTCAGTTTCCACTAATTTTTTATTTCGGGCTGAAGTTTTATATCCCCTGGTCCTTTTTTGATGGGTTAAAATTAATGGACTTTTCAGGGCAATCAAATTTGATCAAGGAAGAACTAGAATACCACTTTTCTACTCACCTGGGCAACATGGGGAATTTTTGTTAGATTGTCTGGAATATATGCAATTTTTCTGCTGTTCTTCAGATCAGGCCAACGTACAGGATACCAAGGGGCAGACTAGCAGGAGAGGTCTTTGCTTCCCCCTCCCTCCTGCATGCCCAAATGAGGGACCTGATGAGATTGCAAGCTTGGATCAAAGAGGGAGCCAGGGAGCAGAGTTGCTCCCCTAGAAATACCCCTCCAGCTCTCCCATGTGAGAAGGAAGAGACTCTGACCATTTCATTCTCTTAATTAGGAAGAAATAGCACGTGTCACTCACTCACCACTAACCAAGAAGTACAATTAATGTATCTGCTGATACATCTTGGCTGCCCTGAGGTACTGTTTTGCGGTAGAAGTTGACAAATTGGGCCAAATAAGGGCTTACAAACTCCCTGTTTTCACAGTAGCTCAAACTCCAGGTCGGAGTGGGCACAAGGCTGCATTGGGCCAGAAATGTCTGGCCCGTGACTTTATACACAAAACCCCTTTTCCTTCCATATGCCCTTTTTACTACCAAGAATTTCATTAATTTAGCAAAATATCAGAGACACCACAGCTAGTGCCAGTGTTGAAGGATCAATGCTACTTCTGCATTGCGATGCAGTCAGTTTGCCCTTCCTGGAAATGCTCTTGGGGTGATGAGAAGAGGAAGGACACATTATGAGACTGCTCTATATGTACCGAGGTGAAGGCCCTGGATTTCTGTGGAAAGATGGGATCTTGCCTGACTTTGGCAGAACCGGTCACGTGAAGTGATTTATTGTTGGATTTTGTGTCTGTGAGGATACACCGCTCAGACGCTGTGCTCACCAGTACAGAGACACCAAGTGATGTGTGAGAGCCCTCCCACCCCTTACAAGTAGGAAAAAAACAAAAAAGCTGGCATGAGACTGGTAAATGTTGCTGTGTGGTGTTCAAGGAAAACCTGTTTGCGTGGGATGTGCTGGAAAAATTGCTCAAGAATGGTGTATTCTCATAAAAAAATGATCTGGCTGCTGTTCAGGTCAGTGTTTTTGTACTGGAGCTGCGGGCTACGTGGTTACACCTGCATGTGCATGCAGCTGCCACCAAGGGGTTTACTTTGCACGTGATCTAATTCCCTTTGCTCTGGGATGTTGGGAGATCCTGGGCTGCATCAAAAGCAGTGTGGCCAGCAGGGCAAGGGAAGGGATTCTGCCCCTCTGCTCTGCTCTGCTCTGGTGAGACCCCACCTTCAGTGCTGCCCCCATCTCTGGGCCCACCAACATCAGAAGGACACGGACCTGTTGGAGCAGATCCAGAGGAGGGCCACAAAGATGATCTGAGGGCTGGAGCCCCTCTGCTGTGAGAGTTGGGGTTGTTCAGCCTAGCGAAGAGAAGGCTCCAGGGAGAACTTACAGCAGCCTTCCAGTGTCTGAAGGGGGCCTACAAGAAAGCTGAAGAGGGCGTGTAGTGATAGGACAAGGGGTAATGGCTTCAATCTGGAAGATGGTAGATTTAGGCTAGAAATTAGGAAGAAATTCTTTACTGTGAGGATGGGGAGGCACAGGCTGCCCAGAGAAGCTGTGGCTGCCCCATCCCTGGAGGTGTTAAAGGCCAGGCTGGATGGGGCTTTGAGCAACCTGGTCTGGTGGGAGGTGTCCCTGCCCATGGCAGGGGGTTGGAACTAGATGAACTTTAAGGTCCTTTTTAACTCTAAACATTCTGTGATTCTATGATCCTATGATCTTTGCCCTCATCTAGTTTTGGGGCTGGATCTATCTTTTCACAGCTGCTTGTGCTGATACACAATTTCATGGCAGAAAGAGGCACCTTGTGGATGTCAGTCCAGGAGAGAAGCTCAGCCAAGGTCAGTTTGTTAGTGGTGCATAGTCCCTCCATGGTGGGAAGGTGGGAGGGCTAAAATGCAACACCCACCTCAAGAGCAGACTATAACGAGCTTTCCAATCCCTTCAAAGCAAAGCAGTGACTGTGCTTCAGAGGTAGGTGAACATTCTGTTGGAGATCCAGATTACGAATCAGAGTTAGGTGCTGGAGGAAAGAAATGAGATGAACGCTCGGTTGTTTGCTGGAGCCTCCTTCCAGCCCCTATTTGACAAACTATCAACGCTCTGTCTCCTCTTCCACCTTAGGTGAAGGCAACTGGATGATCTCCTGCAAGCTAGAGATCTGCAGGCCTTTCCTCATGCATTGTTCTTGCTCTCCTACCACCAGATCTCCAGCCTTTCTGACAATGGCAACCTTGTTCTATGCTTGGTTCCCGCAATCTTCAAGACCAGAAACATCAGCACCGAGAAACTGCCACCAAGGTCTGCAGCAGCCACCCCCTCTGCTTTCATGGGGTGAGCTTTAATAGGTATATTTCAATACGGTCGCTTGGTACAGAGGACCCTTTGTCCTTGACAGCATTAAAATAATACAGACCATAAATTTAGTGCAAAACCTGTAGCGGAAGAAAATGAAGTAGCAATCCATAGCAGAGTGCTATTTCTGCAGAGGAATTGCCCTTGTGTGAACAGTTTGGTTACAACCAGTCCTACAGCAGCCACTGGGAATTAGAACAGTGTAGAGTTATGCAGGAGGAAGGTTGTGCTTTAAGTCCCTTGTGCTACTGCTTTATAAAAAAAAAATATCAGCCTTCACAAGCGACTGCTCTTTTCCCTCCGGAAGAAGAGCTAAAGCAGAGTTTGTAATGCAAAGTTTAATAGAGAAGTAGGGAATGAGCAGATGCCCCCTTTCTTGCAAGCACGCCAGGTCTCTCATTTGTGGCTCTGTGCACTCGCTGGTGAGCACAGACACCGATGAGTTAGTGTGCAAACGGTCCCTGCCATCACACGTGTGTTGTACTTACACACCCCTTGCCCCCTCCACATCCCAGGAACCGTCCCAGCACGCACAAATGCCATGTCTCCCTTTTGATCCCTGGTCACCTCCTCTCTGGGAGGATTCGCTGCTATTTGCCCTCCTTTCCCATCCCCAGTCTGTCCAAATCAACGCTGCCAACTCGCCCTCTTTGCCATTTTGCTCTGTCACCCCAGCCAGAGCTGCATCTTAGCTCAGACCTCCACCCTTGCTACATCCACGCAGGTCCCCTGGTAGCACTGGGCACTTGGCACCAGCTTTTGAGAAACAGGTGCCAGTTTTAGCTACGAGGTGCCTGAGACTGAGCAATGAAAGCACCGGGAACAACCATCATGTTAAACCCAGCCAGGACTCTCCTGTTAAAAGCACAGCCCTGTGTCATACCCGTTGTCACAGCTACAGTGATACAGCCACAGAGTCAGACGTGGGGTACAAGGAGCATCTCATGCCTCCTTCCCCCCCAAACACACACACACAGACACACACAGACACACACATGCACCCACGCACAAAACCAGGGCGTGAAAAAACTCCCCAGCGACTGAGCTGTTCTGCTTGCACAAACCAGGGTTTCTGGAAAGGCCTGGTGTTCAGATGGCAGGGCAGAGGGCTGGTTTCAGCACTGCCCATCATCGTGGTGTCTGTGCTTTGCAAAACAGGCTCTGCCTTTGGAAATACAGATATATACATTTTTAAAGTTAAGACAAGAGGAGCCCTCTAAACTAAGGTCTCTCCCATCCCGACTGTCTCAGAAGGTAAAACACACCTAACCATGTTCCTCTGCCTCAAGATTATTATACCATTTCCAAACACTACCCTGCTCTGGTAACTCTGCATTTTAACCGGTCTCTCAGGCTGCCTCCTTTAGCTGCTGGCACACATCCTCTTCCCAAATTAACCTGACCAAAATGAGCTGCAGCAGAATCCACCTAATTGCTCTTCTCACTCCAAACAGCATGATTTACAAAGAGGACTTTTCCCGCAGATCTCCAATATTCATTATTCTTAAACCAGGAGTTGCTGCGTTATCTTTATTCCCAGATACCACCTTTAATCTCACGCGCTGCCGTTGGCAGCACCCTCCGGCTGCAGCAATCCTGCACCCTGCCCTCTTTCCATCCTCTCCCGGGCAAACAAGGCCAGGGAGAGCTGGCAGAGCAAGGGTGGTTTTCGGTTGTCCCCCTGCGAGAGCTGCATTCCCCCCTCGGTGACAGGCATGCGACTTCCACCGCCGGAGCACTCACGTTGGCGGCAGCGCGGATCCCTTTGAACACCTTAGCTCCCCATGCGTGGTTTTTTTAACCGGCCGCTCTAAACGGAGGTGACTGCGTGACACCGAGCCATCACCCGGACGCCGATTTACCGGTTGACATGTCAAAGCCGCCACCTCTTAGTCAGCAAACAGATCAACAAAACGATCGATCGAGTGAACCAGCGGCCCGGCACGTTGGTGGGAACCGCTGCGGTGGGGGGGGGGGGATCCCTGTTCTCCGGGCAGGCAGCTTGGCTCTTGGCTTTCTGCAGCCCCATCGAATCCCGTGTTGCTAGCCAGCGTTTTCTGCCGGCGTTTAAAATAGCATCGGGAACGTTCCCATGCTGATTTCCTCGGCAGCGCTTGCTGAGCCGCGTCGGTCGGGTACCACAGCTCCTTCCTCCCCGCAGCACGTTAAAAACATTTGCTTGCTTTCTCCCTGCAGGGGAGATGGAGGAGGGGGTGGTGGTGGTGGTGGGGGGAAAGCCCTGCAGCCGTTTCTCGGGCAGCTACCAGCAAACCCCGACCTGAACTAATTCTGCCATGGCTGAAAGCAAAGGATGTTTGCAGTGCAGGATGCTGATGTGCTGACTTACCCTTCATCTCTCTCAAGAATGCCAGGTGAAGAAGCCGGCCTCTCGCTCAAGAAATAAGCCACAAGAAAGCCGGTGGCAGCCACTGCAGAGCTTGCTCAGAAGTTCGCTCCCTCTGTCACAGCCTATGCAGCTTGCCAGGTATAGCCTGGATGAGAACACCCCGTGCTTTTCCCAAGATGAATGAGATCAGCACATATTCAGGCAAGGAAAAAAAAAAAAAAAAAAAATTCCCTCCTAGTACACATGATGGTTTATGACCCAGAGGTAAAGCGTTGGTCTACAAGTCCCTCTGCTTGACAACTCAGGATTTTTCTGGGGTGAATTTCACAGGGAGAGGAAGTTTCTCTTCTGCTTTTGGTGTTTGCGTGTTAAAAAGCAAGCAAATGGTATCTCCGCGGGGTAGGCAGGAACCCCATCCCTCAGCAGCATGAGATGGAGGGCACATGAAGGGTACCAATATGAGCAGCAGAGATGCCTTTATAATGTGGATACTGATGCTTTTTGACTCAAGCCAGTACCTTGCTGTTACAGACACCACCTGGTTTGAGCAGACCCTGCCTTTCCTGAGCAAGGTTGTTCAGATCAAAGCTCTCTTCTGGCTGGCTGCTTCACAGCTCCCCAGCTTGGCAGAGTGCCTTTCTGCTGCCAGGTCCTTCCCATCAACCATTTCTCAAGCCTCATCACCTGCCTGTTGGGGAAGGGGATGGGATGTCACTGTGCTGAAGCCCTGGGGTGACAAGAGAAGGCAAGAGAAAGGGTGTGAGCTGCTTGGAGGACTCAGCTGGGCTGAAACCTTTTGGTGGCAGGGAGTCAAACAGCATCATGTACCTCTGGGGTCTCTGTCCTTGTGTCGGGGGGGCAGGATCCCGTAGCCTTTAGTGCAAGAGAACCATGGCATGGCCAGGAGTTTTAATCATAGAATCATAGAATAGTGTAGGTTGAAAGGAACTTTAAAGATCATCTAGTTCTAAGCCCCCTGCCATGGGCAGGGACACCTTCCACTTGACCAGGTTGCTGAAAGCACTGTCCAACCTGGTCTGGAATACCTCCAGGGATGGGACATCCACAGCTTCTCTGGGCAATTCATGTATGCCTTGGCCTTAGCTAACAATTGGGAACCCTGTGACACAAGGATGTGATATTTTACTTGGCTAGGTGCAAAGTGACTATTTGAGGAAAAAGTGAAAAATTAGATGATTTGCTGAGGATCAGGCCCCAAGGCTTGTGTGGCTGGAAACCTCTCTTAGCTCTCTACCCATAGCTCTGGCAAACCTCCTCCCTTTCCCACTCCTGAATCCCAGGGCTGGGAGTCACCTGGATAGTGACTGCTGTCACAGGCTCTCTGTGTAACCCTGGGTGTGTCCCTGTGTGTCCCCAACCTGCCCTTTTGGGCAAAGCTCCCGTGTGGCTCATCTATGCAGGGAATGGGTTCCCTGCCTCCCATGCCTGGCCTCCTTCCCTGCTGACAGCCGAGATGGGGACGTGGGTTTTGATGTGGCTGAGGCAGCCTATGTGAATGGGCTTCACATGGTAGGCTGCAGGGAAAATCTGGCTCCATCCAGATGGCACTTGCAGCAGGAGGTTACAGGATAGCACGCTGGGTTCCCCTGCCACTGTCCTGAAGGCCAGGGTTGTTCTCCTGCATCAGCAGAGCTTGGGGCTGGCTACAGAGGAAGGTTCTCCCCACCTGCACTTGAGGTCTGGCAGAGCCTCAGGCATCTCCTTGCTTGTCCAAGAAAAGTTGGCTTCAGATGGATGTGGAGGGTGCCCTGCTGGTGGTGAGAGAGGGGAACACCAGGGAATGGAGCAACCATGCAGGGCCAGAGGACATGCAGGAGAAAAGTCTATTCAGGGGCATGTTGTCCCTTGGGCCCAGCGACCTCTGAAATTGCAACACATCATACAATGCAGAGGGACAGTGCTGCAAGGGTCCTGTGAAGGTGTGGGCCATGGGGATGGATGGTGGACCTCTTATCACCTCTGCAGACCTGCCTCTGCCTTCGACACGTGGCGAGGCAGCCATGGGCATGTTTGGAAGCTACACGCAAGACTGAACTAACCTACCTCAGATAGGTGCTGGGATTAATTAGTCAATACATGTTAAGTGCTGCAAAGATTTAAGGCTCTGCTTAATTGTTAAGTAACTCAATCATCAGTGGCTGCGTGGGTTGCCCGAGGCAGATAGTGGATGAATCAGACGGTCTCTGGCAAGTGCAACGTAAGGAGGGAGAAAAAACTTTCCAAGGCTGGGTGACAGGACGATGGGTTGATTAGAGGACAGCAGCAATTACTGAGGCTGCTGGGATTGGGAGCATTTAGAAACACCTAAAAGAGGGGCCAGATCCTGTGCAGAGCAGCCTCTGTGGGGGGAACAGGGCTGTCTTAGGCTATGGGAGTATGGGGAGAAGGGGAAAGCAATGAATTCACAGCAGAAAGAGCTAAAAAGGCCACTAGGAACTTCTCTGAGCTTTTCAGTCTTGTTATGGCCAAGCCACTGTGAAAGAGGTGGTTTGGGGGCTGAACTGAAACACTGTAGGGGGTGCAAGACTGATTTGGGTAAAATGGTGAGCACTTACACACCATGGATTCACCTGTCCTCCTTGGAGGAACTGGATCCAAGTTATAGGCTTGGGTGGCATCAAGCTGCTGACAAAGGACCAGCTTGAGTCCTGGGGGTCAGTTTTCCTTGCAGCAATACAAGCCAAGGATTCCCAGCAGGAACATTGGTGCAGGATGGTCCATCCCCCATCCCGAGACATCTCTTCTCCTGCCACCACACAGATTGTCCCATCACTCAGAGATGGGTTTCAGACCTGGATCCACGTCCTCATTTCTGTGGTAGCACATTCCATCTTTCGCAGTCTCTCTGTGTGTCTCTACCCTTCCTGCTCTGTCCCCTGTGCCTCTCCATGTAGGAACTCCCCACACTGACTCTGCTCCCAGAGACCTCTGTGCAGGGGAAGAATGACCCTCTCGGGGTTAGCTAAGGCTTTCTCCACCTTTCTCTGAGTAAGTGATCCCTCTGCAGGTGAAACTCACTGCTATTAAAGGTTTAAACCCAAGATTGGACCCTGTGTTGAGGTGACTTCCAGCCACCTATGACCAAGGCTCCTCCAGCCAGGTTAAGATGGGGGACTCCTTGGCATTGTGCCTTATCCACAGGCATGTTCCCAGGGCTTTCTGTGAGGCTGGATCTGGAACAACCTACCTACCTGTCATCTCTCTGGCTGGAAAAAGCCTCCGAGCTCTGCCCTGGTGAAACATTTGGATTTCGGAAAGCAGGGAGCGGGCTGGAATGGCCTGCACTGTTGCGACAGAGCTCCTTGCCCGAGCCGAACCTCACTGCCAGGGCTGGGACAGTTGCACGCGCCCCATGCGAGATAAAGGTGTGAGACAGGCAAACACAAGCCCTGGGGAAGGGTCAGTGGGACAGCACAGAGACTTCAGAGGAGTGCCACAGCCATTGCTTGCTTGCTTACTAGCAGCATAAACATTTCCCTGAGGGCTCCTTTACCCTGATCCCATCCTTGCCCTGGAGGTCTCCTTTCAGACCTGCACCACAAGAGACCGGATAAGTCACCTGGGTCCCAGATTAGACCTGCCTTAGTCTTGGAGAAGCTGGCGTCACCAGCAGGCAGCCCACTGTCCCAGCACCAGCTGTGGGGCTTGGCGTAGCTTTGCAAGGCACCTCCTGACCTCAGCCATCGCCCACGTCTTTACAGACATGGCTTTAATCCTTTTTTAATTAAATGTGGAGGGGTGTGATGGTATCAGGAGGGTGGGAGGGGGGTGGCCTGGGGTGTTTTGGGATCGGAGTGTGTGCCAGCCAGCTGGGTTTGTTTTGAGCCTGTCAGATCTCACACGCTAGCTTTCCCACTCTTGCTCCTCTTGAGATCCGGCTGCAGTTCAGGCATTATGTGGATCATCCTGCAGTGGTCCCACCTGGCAGAAGCTGGCACATTGTAGACTTGGTGGCTATAATGTGAAGTGGCTGCTCTGATGGCACTGAAGAGCAGGGAAGAAGTTTGACATCAGAAAACAGCATTGCTGAGATGAAATGGCCACTGAGATGTGTGAAGTGGAAACTGGAGGTATGATCTCCAGCTGGTAGGTCACTGTGGTCATTCAAAAGGCTGTTAGCATGGTTTGGGTTTACTGGAGCTTGGGGGAGGTTATCACAGGGATCTAATGACCCCCTTGCCTGGACTTGAGAACAAGGCAGACCCAGACTCCTCCAGCATGAGGAGCTGCAGATGCCCAGAGTGTCCCCAGGGATCTGATACTCTTGAGGAGAACAAGCTGCATGCTGGACCTGAATGCAATGAAAATGTCTGTCTCCAGGATGAAAGCAGTCTCTCGTTGGACAGATGAGATGCTCTGGGGACAGGTTTCCTGCCTTTCCCCATGGGGCAGCAAGAAGGCAAGGATGGCTGGAACTTAGGTCCCATGCTGCTGGTGCTACCAGCACCACCAAAAATGTGTGTGCTGGGACTCACTGGAGACTCTGACAGCACCTGATGTTGAGTTCTGAATAAAAATACAGCCAGATAGTAGTATTCACAGGACTTGAGTGTCCATCCTGCACCCCCACTATGATTTGTTTTAGAGAAACCTGCCCAGCAGAGACAGGATGTTAGTTTGGCCTTTCCCAGCCCTGGGGTGGCTCGTTTCTTGTTTGGACATCTGAGAAGATCTTGTGTAACATATGGCCTTGAGGGAAGTCAGGGGGATCAGAGCAGGGATGAGAGCACAGCTCTTTTTAGCCACTGGGGATGACCAGACACAGCTGTACCCAAGGCAGTGGTGAAGTGCAGAAGTGAAAGAGCTGACCTGGATGAGGTTGATGCAAAGAGATGCTTAGAGGTCAACAAAACTGCAGCCCCACTGAGAAAACCAAACCGCTTCCAGTGCTGTGGAGCAGAGGCGAGATAGATTCAGATCCAGTCAGATGCCCTCCTGTTTTTAACCCGTGGAGGCTGTGAACCACTGTGACCTGGGGTGGCTGGTGGACAGCAGGTTCTCCACTTCCGGAAATCTCTAACTCAAGACAGCAAAATTATTGCTCAGAGGGAAATTGTGGGCTTGGCAGAAGCAGTCAGTGCGGGGTTTTGCAAGGGGGCAGATTGCTTAGCACTGTACACCCCTTCTGTCTTAAACCCTGTCACTCTGTGAAACAGCATCTGGTTGCTGGTCCCTCTTAGCCAGTGTCATGAGGGACCACGGGAGTGCATTACATGGAGAGGGAAGTGCTCTGCAGTGTTGCTTACAAAATCATAGAATCATAGAATGGTTTAGGTTAGAAGGGCCCCTAAAGATCATCTTGTTCTACCCCCCAGCCATGGGCACGGACACCTCCCACAAGACCAGGTTGCTCAAAGCCCAATCCAGCCTGGCTTTGAACATCTCCAGGGATCCACATATAAGGTCTCCCCAGAGCCTTCTCTTCTCCAGGCTGAACAACTCCAACTCTCTCAGCCTGTCCTCATAGCAGAGGTGCTCCATTCCTCTGATCATCTTTGTGGCCCTCCTCTGGACCTGCTCCAACAGGTCCATGTCCTTCTGATGTTGGTGGACCCAGAGATGGGGGCAGCACTGAAGGTGGGGTCTCACCAGAGCAGAGCAGAGGGGCAGAATCACCTCCCTCCCCTTTTCCTGCTGGCCCACACTGCTTTTGATGCAGCCCAGCATGCAAGGGGCTTCCTGGGCTGCCAGTGCACATTGCCGGCTCATGTTGAGCTTCTCATCCAATGGCAACCCCAAGTCTTTCTCCTCGGGGCTGCTCTCAATCCATTCTCTGCCCAACCTGGATTTATGCCTGGGATTGCTGTGACCCAGGTGCAGGACCTTGCACTAGGCCTTCTTGAACTCCATGAGATTTGCATGGGTGCACCTCTTAAGCCTGTCCAGGTCCCTCTGGATTGCATCCCTTCCCTCCAGTGTGACAACTGCTCCACTCAGCTTGATGTTGTCTGCAAACTCTCTTGAGTGTGGCCATCCAGCCAATTCTTTATCCATCCATCTGTTTCTTCAATTTAGATACAAGGATGCCGTGTGTCAAATGCTTTGCATGAATCCAGGTAGAACATCTCTGTTTCCTATGCAAATAAATGTGGGTAGAACTCGATACTGAGATGAGGGGCGCATCCTTATGCTTTGGCTTCGATTTGGCCACAAACTGCTGAACAAAAGAGGTGCTCAATAGGAGGGAGACCTGTAGATGTGCAATGTCTCTGTCTGCGACACATCTGTTTTCCTGCAAGAAAAGGTTGCTGTGGTCCTGTGTTTAACTCATCCCATGCTTCCTGGACCCCCTTCCTGAGCTGCTCCCTAGGCACTCAGACATGCACATGCAGAGCAGAGCATGACCAAGAGGTGCTTGGGGAGGGGACCTGATGCTTAATCCTGATCCTACTTTGCAGTGCCATGGCAACTGCTCCTCTGCTAACTAGCAAGCCATGGTCAGGCAGCACTGGGTGTTGCAGAAACTCTTTTCCACTTAAAAAAACAAGCCCAATTTGCTGCTGAACTTGGTGGCATGATCAGGCTACAGGCCTGATCAGGCTACAGGCTTGCCTAGTGGACAAGCTTGGGCCATGATGCTCTCTGGTCATGACAGGTGGATGCATTCTACATAAATTCTTGATGCCCCACACTGCCATCCTCTGTAAAAGCTGGCAGAGGCTCTGGGATGGAGAGGGTCTGTTAACAGCTGGGTCAGCCTAGCAGGTACCTTGTGGGTAAGGTTTCAGGACTGTTTGCTTGGCTGGATGAAGGTTTTCTCAGCTGCTGAGATTCCTGTCTCCTGGCTTCCCCCTGCTTGGTTATGTTAAAGGATAAGATTTAAAAAAATCTTGGGGGTCAAGGAACTTGATGACTGAGACTAAGAGAAAGCTTCACTTCAGGCTTTTGTTGTTGGGTTGGGTTTTTTTTTGACATAATCTGCTGGCATCAAGTCAAACACTATTCACTAAAGTCGGTCTTTAGCTGGAAGCAAGTGCATTTGTTCATCCTCTTTTCCCTGCTACAGCCAGATGTGTCTGGCTCCCTGCTCCCCCCACTGCTTTTGGGGTGCCTCTATCCCACAGCTACGCTGGTTTGCAACCTAGAGGAGCCTCAGTGACAGGCTCAGCACTCAGCATCAGCTGATTCAGCTGGTAGCATTCTGGCTTTTTGCAGGCACTGGGATGTGTTTGCGAGAGCAGAGCTAGTTCAGAGCTGACCTATCTCTTCTTACTGGGGATGAATCCATCACAACGCCTCCGCTCCAGGCAGCAAAGAGGGAGTGGAGCAGGGCAAAGACAGGGTCACATAATATGGGATTTCTTTCTTCATTCCTCAAGTATGGATGCCCCATCAAGGCCAGGTTGGATGGGACTTTGAGCAACCTGGTCTGGTGAAAGTTGTCCCTGCCCAGGGCAGGATGTTTGGAACTAGATGATCTTTAAGGTCCCATCCAGCTCTAGACATTCCATGATTCTAGAGATAGTAGTTCAGCTTTGCAGACCTGTGATGCTGCTTGGTCCCTGGTTTTCTGCATTCAAGGTGACTTTTGCCCACGGGGCTCATTAAAACCACAATGTTTGCCATTGCGACTGTGTTGGCCACAGCTCTCTTGAGAGGCAGTGTGTAGCAGAGCAGCATGTGGTTGCTTTAGGCTATGGCTAGGGAAAGGGTTAGAGTGAATAGAAATGTGAAGGGGTGTCAACTGGGATGAAGAGCAGGACACAGTGGGAAGTGAAGGTCTGCCTAGCATAGGACATGGCCACAAACCCAGATCTCCTGACATACTCAGCCTCACAGGGCTGCAGGAGTGACCAGCTCGGCCACACTTGGTCTGTCTGGTGCTTCCTACAAGCTATGCGTGTGTTGTACCCTGATCTGTGCCCAGACAGCAGAAGGGACCTGTGGGACACAGCAGCTCAGCTGCAGACTGTCTGGCAGCTTGGAGTAGACTTCGAGGCATCAGGAGATAGTGAATGCAGGCACTCCTCAGCATGGAGAATGAAACATCCAGTGAGACCATAGCCGAAACGAATGGGATGTCCCTGGCAGAGGCAGGTCCTGGTTTGGCTTCCTGCTTTTGAATTAGTGTAGGTCTTGGCTGGCCACCCGCAGAAGAATGGCTGCTGCATTGCAGAGTGTGCACAGAGCAAGTGGCAGCCAGGCTGATCTGTGCCCTGTTACGGTGGCACTGCGATGTGTGTCACCTCTGCGGTGGTATGTCGCCGCTTTCAATTCCCCCTTGCCATCGCAGACGAAGGAACATAGTGCTGCTTGCTTTATAGAATCATAGAATGGTTTGGATTGGGAGGGACCTTAAAGATCAGTTAGTTTTAACTGACCACCATGGGCCGTGACACCTCCCGCTAGACCAGGTTGCTCAAAGCCCCATCCAACTTGGCCTTGAACACCTCCAGGGATGGGGCAGCCACAGCTTCTCTGGGCAACCTCTTCCAGTGCCTCACCACCCTCAGAGTGAAAAATTTCTTCCTAATATCTAATCTAAATCTACACTCTTCCAGTTTGAAGTCAAGTGCAGTCTTTAGCTCAAGTACAGTTTGAGGAAGGTAGAAAGACATGCAGGCGACACTGACCATGCCCCAGGGCTGATGGCCAAGTCATCTTCAGAGATACGACATTTCCCTCAGGAGCTGAGGGGCATGAAAGCAAGGTGTGAGAAAGAAGGGCTTTTTAAGAGCCCTGATTTTTCCCATCAGAAGGTTCCTGCTGTGCTGGGTGGAGAGGCTGTGCTCTGGGACTTTGGTCTGCAAGGGCCGCCAGAGGGGAGGAGGCAAAGGCAAGCACAGGGATCCTGGCAGGGCTTGAAAACACCGTGAGAGAGAATTACATTTGCTCAGTGAGAAGGAAGAGCTGGCAGGGGACCTTTCCCCTTTCCTCGCATCTGTCCAGCACTGAGCAAACATCAACTAATCTTCCTGACACTTCCATAAGACAAGGAAGCATTACAGGGCCATAATGGTAAGTGCAGTGGAAACCACAGCGGCGGTGACGCACGCTGCATCAAACCACGGCTCAGGCAGGCTCGGCCTCAACATCTGCAAACGTCGCCCATCAGGAGCAGGGCTGAGCTGTGTTTCCCACAGCAGGTCAGGGACAGGCTTCAGGAGGGAACCCAGACATCCTGTCTTGGAGCCGCCTGCTCTCTCTCCTGGACCGCAACGAGCTCCATCAGCCAGGGAAATAATTTGCCAATGGAGACTGTAGGGGTGAGGAAATAATTAAAAGCTGATCCGGGCTCCTGCTTTGGAACAAGAAAAAAAAACCCCATATTTTTGTAATGATTTAAATACACCCTTTCATCTCCAAACCGGCAAGAACCTCCTATTGTTCATTTTTCTCATAATCCGTTTTTGCTCAGCAGGTGTGAAGACGGGGGAGCCAATTTAACAGTCAAAGCGGAGTAGACACACAAAGTAGAGCCAGGAATGTCAGTTCACATCAGCAAATATGTAAAGATTTGCTGCCAAAGGTGCAAGGACTTGTTCTTGCTGCTCATACAGCAAGTAACAAGAGGTTATCTGTTGACTCATTCTCAGATGAGATTTCTCAAGACATGGTGCAGGCTCTTCTGAGATGACTTCGATTCACCTGTAGCTGAATTTAGTGGGAGCTGTCCTCTTGCAGGTGCCTTACAGATTCCTTGCGTGGCCAGCAAGGCTGAATATTCAGTTTTGGGTCCCCCAGCACAAGGGAAAGACCAACAAACTGGATTTGGTCCAGTGGAGAGCACAAGACGTATGAGAAAAGGTTGTCCAACCTGGGTTTGACCAGCCTCGGAAAGAAGATGCTCAGGGGAGTGCAGCTGCTGTCTTCTGCTGCTTAAGGGGAGGCTCTACAGAAGACAGTCAGTCTCTTCTCCAAGGTGTACCGTGAAAGGATGAGGCAACCGGCTCAAGTTGTGGCTGTAGGAAATGACATCATGACATTGTAGTAATGCATGATGTGAGACCTTGCAGGGAGGGAGGTGATTTGATTTTTAAACAGAAGTGAAACAAAAAGTTGCACTCAGACTTTCATACACACAAGCACCAAGAGGTGTGTACCCACCAGTTAGGTGCAAAATCACTTGTGTCCCAGCTGAGGATTCCCTGCAATGCCACTGAGGACATGCGATGCCATCCTTTGAATCTCTCCATCCTGTCCCATGCCTGTCACTGTCCTTTGTCTTCCAGCCTGGATGTCCTGAGATGATGCATGGAGATGCAGACATCTCAGGAGATCCAGACATCTTGCTGACTTGTTCTGCTAGCTGCCATCAGCATGCACCATTTGTGTAGGCCTTCTCCTGCCGTTTGGTGTTTCTTTCTGGTGTGTTCACACAAAACACCCCCGTTCACACCAGTCTGAACAATTCTGTTACGGTGCACAGCACAGGGAGGGAAACATTTTTCACTGTGTGAGTGAGTAAGTGCTGGGACCAGTGCACAAGTGGTACCTCCACCCCTCAAGACATTCAGAAGTCACCTGGGTAGGATCCTGATTAAGCTTTGAAGATAACCCTTCTTAGATCAGATTGGAGATGCCCAGAGGCCTTTTCTGACCTAAATTATTCATAAAATCACAGAACAGTTAGAGTTGGAAGGGATCCCAAAGATCATGTAGTTCCAATCCAACCAGTTCCATCAAAGATCGTCTAGGTCCAATCTAGTTCCCCTTGTCACTGGTTGCCACTTGGACATCCAGCCGTTGACCACAACTCCTTGAGTGCAGCCATCCAGCTAATTCCTTCTCTGTGGTTCTCAGAGAGCACAGGGAGGAGAAGATTCTTGTTTTGACAAGGAGAGAAAAGGAAAGAGGTAGTGGTGGTGGGGGAAGTGATGACTTCGGTGTCCTTCATTAACCTCACTGATATACTTTGAATCATCAGCAGCTTATTTACGTGGCACTGCTAATTACTGGCTGCAGGAGAAACCCATACACTTTCCCATTTCAGGGGTCACAAGGAAAGGCTCATGATGCCAGTGCACGCATACCCTGCGGAGGATTTCAGCGCCCAGCATGGAGAGAGATCTGTATCCTAGTTTTTCCCAGAACTGGAGTCAGCAGAGAACAGGCAGCTTGCCCAGCTCTGTAGAAGCCAGACTCGTGTCTGCCAGCCCTCTGTGTCTCCAGCCACACTATTTCTTCTGAGAGTCCTCTGCCGCACCACGGATCTGGTGCTCTCACGGCTCCTCCTCTGCCCACAGCCTCAGTGTCCAGTTCACCAGAGTCTCAGAGCAGGTCCAGCCCTGGCTACAGGTGGGCAGAGATGGACCCCGACAGATGGGAACGCTCTCCATCTCCTGTCCATCTCTGTGTGTTTGAGGGTGGGCACCCTCCAGCTTTTCTATAGGGATTGGTCTTGTGTGCTGGTGTTGGGGACAGAGGGACTGTGAGCCCTTGAGGCTCTGCTCAAACCCTTTGATGCCAAACGTCTTGCTCTCCTCACCCACCCATTTTCACAGCGTTTGCTGGAAAAACCTTTCTTTGGAACTCCAGGAGCCCTGGGCTGGTGGTGGCAGCATAAAATCTGTCAGGCAGGGGGAGAGTTGCAGAGATTGTGCAAGGGGATTTCCTAGCCACTAAAAAAACTTAAGAAACCTGGCTAAAAACCAAAACCAAGCAAAAATACCAAACTTACTGAAATAAGCTTCCTCAAAGAGCTTAGGGATGTGGTATTGGGCAGGACAGACCCTTCCCCTGCCCCTGCCCCAGCTCAGCCACCCAGCTTTCCTGCGACACCCTCCCGGCCTGCCCCACATCCCCAGCTGAGCAGTGATTTATCACCCACCAGCCTCAGAAAGTTTTAGTCATCACCCAGATGCTGAATAACCCTCTTGTCTGAATTCCCCTGAAGGCCCAAAAAGACTCTCTGCTTATCTAACGCTCATTTGACCGGAGAATTTGGAGGCAGTTTGCAGGCTCTGTTCAAGTCAGTTCAGCTTTTCAATCCCCTCGGCTGCAACATCAGCACTTTTCCTTGTATTTTTTCTTCTGCCTGGTGCAAGCTCTGACATTTCCACTATCCCAGCTGAGACTCGGAAGGTGGAGAGGTACCCCCTGTTCCCACCACAATCTGTGTGTTACCTTCCCTGCACACATAGGAATGCAATTACAGGCGATGATTTGCAAAGACTAATTGATCTTAAGAGTATCTCATCCTGGAGTACTTGAAAGTGGCTTCCTAGAGCAAGTGTGTCTTCTGAGTACAGTATTAACAGCTTGTTCCTCCACTTTCTCTTCTTTGAGTGCTATTGATTAATCCTGCTGCTGTTTTCCGTTTTGCTGGCAGGCTCGGGTTGCTTTCTCGCTGCTGGGGAGATAAGCTGCAGCCTTCCCATGGGCAGAGCACAACAGGTATTTAGTTCCAGTGCTAAAGCTTTCCAACAAAAAGTTTGTTTTCTGCAACCAGCCTTGTGCCTGGCTTTGAAACATGCTTTCAATTAGTCTATCCACTGCACAACCGCCTGCATGAACGTATGTCAAAAATTAGTCATTGTGTTTACTCTCCAGCTTTTCCTGAAAGCACTAACAGCAAAATCATCTCCAGCCTCTGAAATGACCAAGCCATCTTTTCAGAGCTTTTCAAGGCCAGATCCTGCAATGGCTAATGAATAGTGCAGTCAGTAGCTAAGGATGTTGATTTCCAATATACTAGAGATGAAAAGCTAATACCACTGCTTTGCTTTCTCGTGATGTGCTTTCCTCCCGTCACTCTTCAGTACCTTTGAAACCTTCGTGTGTTTCAGCCAAGTCTGGTGAAGCGCCAAACATCACAGATATCAAAATTCCTACTACTGTTGCAAATCTTGCTTGCTAGGCGGAGGAAAAGTCTCTTTTACTGCCTCTACTAATGGAAATACAATGCTATGAGTACACTACTTATTAGCCCACAGAAGAATTCTCTAAAAATTTCCAAAATCTCTTTCTAAAAATCCCTCTGATTTTTAAAAAAAACAGGTTTCATTGTTCCACTTTTCCAAGGACAGCTTGTCCATTGCAGTGAGTGATCTGCAAGGGTTTGCTAGGTCCTTGGGTTTGCTAGGTCCTCTCCTGTATCTTCTTGGGCTTGTAGTTCCCCACTAAGCCCTGGATTGGAGAAGCTGATAAAGCACTGAAACTATGCCATTGCAGGATGGCTCTGTGGCCTGGGACATATTGGTGACAAGAGGGAGGACCACAGCAGTATCCCCCAGCCTTGGTACATGTCTCTGTGATGCTTATCTCAACTCCTTTTGCCACTTGTGAGAACCAGCTGCAGCTTCAGAGCCAGGAATTTATTTGCTGCAGAAAAGTACTGAAGTTGGATGGGTCTTGGTTGGGGGACATTACATTGTTGTAGACTTGAAATCTGAGTTGAAGCCAGAGAAATGGCAGGGAAAGATAACATGGGACTTTTAGATCACAAGCCTGAACGTAAGGTGGGATCTTTTCAGAGATAAAGATTTGAACAAAATCCATCTGTTTTCACATTTTCACTCTGTAGGGGAGGTGGTCTGTGTTGTATGTCAGGACTCTTCCAGTTCTGCCCCTGGTGGGAACTCTCAGGGGATACTCACCTCCTGCCCCTCCTTCCCTGTCCCATTTCTTCCTTGCTCCATCTCTTCCTCCTTGTACTCATGTCCCTTCCCTTTCCAGCTCACGACTGTGTCCCAAGCTGTCTCGCAGACTCTGACCTCCTCCCCGGCAACCTCACTGTCATGGCCTTCTTCTCTGTGCTTCCCATTTGCCTTCATCCAATTATCATGTTGCCTTCTGCTCTCTTAGAGGAACTCTGCCAAAAATTTCCCCCTCTGTGCTGTTTGCTTGCCAGGTCTGAGCAGGAAAGTACTGTTTCCTGCTTTTTCATTAGCAGCAGCCAGGAAGGTCTCTCCTGCTGAGGGAAGGCACTTCAGTGAATTACATCCCTCACTCAGCTGCCTCAGAGGAGATCGTGTGTGTTAAATCCGGTCCTTGTTGTCCCTTATTTTCCCCTTGCAGATGCACCATGAAAAGCAATAAGAAGAATGGAGATGTCAGGCCCATCCCAAACCCAGATGGGTGTCCTCAGGGCCCCTGTGCAATTTGGCCTTATCTCCCTTGAGGCCAATATATGTGTCCTAATCTGAGCCACCAACTCAAGGGGAAGCCCCAGTGAGGGCAAGAGGTCCCATGGCTTTCCTGAGAGGTGGAGAACTGTGTCAAAGCCCAGGCTGTCCCAGGGGCTCATGTTACACACAACACAGCAGAGATCTTTTCTAATAGGTTACTTAGCATATTTGATGGTTTTATAACTGGACATGGTCCTTCGGGACACGTTTGATGTCATTTTTTTCCTGAGACAGCTGCTCTCTCTAGCTCTTCACCAATCAGGAGGTGGTGCCAATGGTGCCCACGGCTGTTATCTCGTAGCGGAACTGATGCAGAGAAGTAGCTGGGGTGTTGCAGACTGTGGCAGATTCACCCTTCATAGTCAGTTGAGAGAATCAGGCCTGATTAGGACATCTCATCGCAGGCAATGGATGCTACAGAATCTAGATGCCAAGCTTATGAGCAGACACCCACTCCTATCTGCAACGACCTTAGAATTCAGGCAGTAATTGCCCAAATTTGCAGATCTCACTGGGATATGGATAAATTGGAACTAAAGGGACCCTCTGGCAGAGAGAACAGTAGAACTGCTAGTCCCTAAGGGAGCTTGGATGAAGAGGACAGAGTCTTTAGTTGTTCAAAGTTTTGGTGAGCATTAAGTGCGGCTTCTTTGGCAGTTCAACACCTCTTTCAGCTGCTGAGTCTTGCTCCGACCCCTTCTCCTTTGCAGGTACAGTCCTTGTCTTTTACAAAGGCAATCCCAGGGACAAATATAGGCTGGGCAGAGAACAGATTGAAAGCCGCCCTGAAGAGAAGGACTTGGGGGTGGTGGTGGGTGAAAAGCTCAACATGAGACAGCAACGTGTGCTCACAGGAGAAAGCAAACCACATCCTGGGTTGCATCCCCAGGAGTGTGGCCAGGGGGAGGGTCAGGGGGGATTCTGCCCATCTGCTGTACTCTGGTGAGAACCTACTTGGAGTACTGTGTCCATCTCTGGGGCCTCCAGCATGAGAAGGACATGGACCTGCTGGAATGGGTCCAGAGGAAGCCACAGAGATGATCAGAGGGCTGAAGCACCTCTGCTATGAGGACAGGCTGAGACAGTTGGGACTGGACAAGAGAAAGCTCTAGAGAGACCTTGTAGCCCCTTCCAGCATCTGAAGGGAGCCTACAGGAAAGACAGGGAAGGACATTTTATGAGGGCATGTATTTATAGGACAACGGGTAATGGCTTCAAACCAGAAGAGGGGAGATTTAGATTAGAAAATAGGAAGAAATTCTTTACTTTGAGGATGGTGAGACACTGGTGCAGGTTGCCCAGAGAAGCTGTGGCTGCCCCATCCCTGGAGGTGTTCAAGGCCAGGCTGGATGGGGCTTTGAACAACCTGGTCTGGTGGGAGGCCCATGGCCAGGGCATAGAAGTAGGTGATCTTTAAGGTCCCTTCCAACTCTAACCATTCTATGATTCTATGCCACTGTGTAACCACAGTACCTCACATGTTGGGGACCGTGATTCACGAGCGCGCTCCTTGAAACATACTCTCTCCACTGGAGCTAGAAATGAACAAAGACAAGAGCAAGCAGGGATTAGTCATTAAACAGTTAAAAAACCTCTTTCCCGGTCCGTCAGGAGATGCAGTCCAACTGTCTTCCCTTCCTTCTCATTTGCTGTGCGCTTCTGCACTTACACCAGAGCATCCTGTTTAATGAAAAGGATTGCTTTTGATAGAAGAAGGCTTCTGATTATGTAATTGCCCTTGTAAAGAAGCACAGAGGAGAATTTTAGCAATATTGCTGCCTCTTATGCAAGGCTGTTGCCAGTGTTTACTCTGCAGAGATGTGAATCTCCTCTGTCATTTGAGCAGAAAATGACGCCTTGATCTTTTAAGACATTTATGAAACATTGGATTATGCCAGGATCAGCGTGCTATCATCTGTAAGAAATTTACTGGCTGATTGGATTGCAGAGAACTTTTCAAGGCAGGTTTTATATTTAAACTTTGCATTTAGCAAAGCATAGGTTGGGAACTGACCTGTTGGAGAGCAGCGTAGGGGACAGGGACCTGGGGGTCGCGGTGGACAGCAGGATAAGCATAAGCCAGCACTGTGCCCTTGTGGCCCAAGGAGGGCAATGTCATCCTGGGGTGTATTAGAAGAGGGGTGGTTAGTAGGTTGAGGGAGGTTCTCCTCCTCCTCTACTCTGCCCTGGTAAGACCCCATCTGGAATATTGTGTCCAATTCTGGGCCCCTCAGTTCAAGAAGGACAGGGAACTGCTTGAGAGAGTCCAGGGCAGAGCCACAAAGATGATGAAGGGAGCGGAGCATCTCCCATACGAGGAAAGGCTGAGGGAGCTGGGTCTCTTTAGCTTGGAGAAGAGGAGACTGAGGGGTTACCTCATTCATGTTTATAAATACGTAAAGGGTGAGTGTCAGGAGGATGGAGTCAGGCTCTTCTCAGTGACACCCAGTGACAGGACAAGGGGCAATGGGTGCAAGCTGGAACAGAGGAGGTTCCACTTAAATATGAGGAAAACAGTGAGGGTGAGGGAACACTGGAAGGGGCTGCCCAGAGAGGTTGTGGAGTCTCCTTCTCTGGAGACATTCAAAAACCGGCTGGATGCGTTCCTGTGTGACCTGATCTAGGTGTTCCTGCTCTGGCAGGGGGATTGGACTAGATGATCTTTCAAGGTGCCTTCCAATCCCTGATATTCTGTGATTCTGTGATATCCATGCCAGAAGAACAGCAGATACCACGCTCTTAAGAGCCTTGGGTAAATCATGAGGCCCTAGTTTTCAGCAATTACTATCAATGGAAAGTTGAGCTTGTGCATCTGTCAAGAATAGAAGCTGTAATGCTGATCACTGGTCTACTAGATACATTTTCATCATATTTCTCAGCTAACGGGAATTAAACAGAGCTAAATTGCACAGTAATGCTGACAGGCCATCCTCGGTCTTAACTGTTCCCTGGAGGGCTGTGAGATGATTTAATGACACAGGTTTAGTGTTCTAAGTAGTGACTGGAGCAGTGACTTAAGAGCTAAATTAGGAAAATAATAAGGTATAGTACACCGAACCAGCTTCAGCTAAGTTTGCTCTGATTTGCTGGCAGATGGCAACACTATTGTGCAATTTTGAGAAAAAAATCCTAACTAATGTCTTTGCTTTTTTCCCCTACTCCTTTGGCAAACTGGAGTCACTGGAAGTTTTTGGGGTGTATGTTTGAATGCTTGTTACAGTGCAGGAGAGCATCCAGGCTTAAAAGCCTGGTTTTCAGCTTTGTTTTGTTTGTGGCACCCCACATTTTCCAGGGCAGGTGCAGCCCATGGGACAGTGATTTCAGCCAGCTGGAATAGGCTTGTGCCTCTGAATGAGCCCCAGCACCCAAAAAGCTCTGAACCACAGCCCGTGTTGTAGCCTTCACCACCTCCTGTCTCCAAAGACGTTCTCTTCTTGCTTTTAGATCTGTGTAACATGGGCATTGAGGCACTGGTTCAAGCTGAGAATTTCTACTGGAGAGATGGTGTCCATTTCCCTGTCTCTCACGTGGCTGGGTAGGAAATGGTACCTGTGGGAAGCAAGGTAAGCGCTTGCTTGCGCAGGGAGAAACCACACTGTTTAACACGGGGCACTGGAGAATCACACCAAGAACCTGTAGATCTTGGGCAGATCCTGCAATGTCTCTCTGCAGTTGTCAGGAGGGGCTGGTAGACATCTATGAAGCTCTCGGAGATGTCTGCTGCACCCAGAGCCTGCCTGAGGCCTGTCTTGATGCGATATTTATATTCAAGCCCAAACTGGTGGCACAATTTTGCAAAGGACTGAGAATTATTGATTCAGGCAAAGAATTGATTTGGTCTTGACCAGAGACCTGGACTCACATTAACCACCTTTGGAGGCTCAGAAAGTCTTCCAAAGAGTCCAAAACTTGAGGGTAATCACAATCAGTGCCACAAAGACACTGCCCTTTTTAAACCACTTTTTGGAGTGTGCTTGCAATCATGCACTCACACAAGTGTCAGATATATGCAATATTGCACACAAATATTAATCTTCTTGCTGCTCTTCTTACTGAAGTAGGATGTTGGCACAATCTATGAAACATTAGCCTTTTTTAGGAAGTCCAGCCCTGCAATTCCCACTCTTTTCTATGCCCAGTGGAACGAAAAAGCAAAGCTTGCTACAAACTACAGTTCAAAGGAGATACCTGACATCCCTGGGAAATCGTCGTGGTCCTGGCACTGGGATTTCCTCTACAAGGCAAATGCCCATTTATGCCTAGAGGAGCACAAGAAGGACCAAGCGTGCACATGTGTGCACACCTGGACTATCTTGTGTAAGACACTGACAGCAATTTGTAGCTGTATCAGACTCACATCAGGAGGTGTAAACACCCATATGTACATAATAATTCATGCTTATTTCTTGCTTTTCACCAGATGCTTGCAAATCATCAGCCGTCAGCCAAAGGTTCCCCTCCTCTCTCCCTTCCTCTCCAATAACCCAGCAATGGATCCATTTGTTCTTGTCGTTCCTTCCTTTACAGGTAGGGAAACTGAGGCACAGACTTGGCAGAGGTAGGGGGAACAAATGTGGTGGACCTGGATTTTCTAAGGGTAGAGTAAAGCGAGAGCTCTCAGGACTGGTTCAGGCACGCTTGGGCTTGTCTTGGGGCAGAGGGAAGGACGAGGTCATCCCTTCATGTCCTTCCCAATCCTGCTCTCAGTGGTTTGAAGATCCACCCAGTTACTTTGGAAACAAGGCCCTCCCATCAGTGACACACAGATTTCTCTTTGTCTTCTTGTTTATGTTTACAGATGTTCCCACAGCGTTTACAGCGCTCGGGGCTCTGGGGCTGTGAGCAGCCCATTCGCGAATGACACCTGCAGACCTCCTCGACCTGAGTCAAAAGCACCACAGCACATGTGAAGAGATCCCTAGATCAAGCCCCTCTGCTGGATCTTGCTTCTGCCCAAAATACCGATGGGTTAATGTTGTATCACCCCTCTGGCACATCAGGTGTTTCCTCTGCAGGACACAACTCGGGTACTATCTCTCCTCCTGAGAAGCTCTCCTAAGAGCAGAAGAAGGCTCACCCATCAGAGATGTGAACACCCCAAATTCATGGCACTGGGGATGGGGAGTGCAAAGGGGCTCCTGACCCAAGAGATGGGACCAGGATGCCCACTGTGACCCTCTGGGGCTCAGAAAGACTGTGAGCAGCATCGTGGCATGGAGATTGTGTTTGTCATCAGGTCACTAGGTAACGGCTGAGACTCCTTGGGTGTGACTCCTTGGGAGCCTTGCTGTGGGTGGGAAGGAGTTAATTTCTCCTTGGGTGGGGAGGGCAAGGAACTGGGTGTGGGTCAAGTAGGCACATGGCGTGAAGCACAGGAATGGGAGAGATGTGGTTGGATGTGGATTTAACAGCAGTTTGAAACCACCTCCAAATAACCCAGCCTTTTCAGGAGGACTCGCAGCAGAGGGTGAGTCCCCGGCTCAGCCTGGCACAGGGCTGCAGAGGCAGGATGGGCAAAGTGGGAATCCTGGCAGTGTGACATCTACCCAAGCACCCAGGTCCTGGGAACACCATGTCTGTCCCACCTTGACTTTGCCCTGGTGTAAATGATTAAACAGGGTGCTGAGTAACAAAGAGTCCTTCCCGTGGCCCTGGGCCAAAAGGAGGAAATCATGGACTCCATCTAACAAGCACCACCACCGTTAACAGGGAGGAGCTTTGTTTTTTATACCTTTTCTGCACCACTTGTGGTCCTCTGGAAGATGTGTCTGCCTGTGGTGTGGGCAGACCAGCTGGGCAGGGGGAGGCTGTCTTAGGAGATACAGTAAAGGGAGGACCTGGATGCAGAAAAAATCAAAACACCTTCCCTGGAGGCGTTCAAGGCCAGGCTGGATGGGGCTTTGAGCAACCTGGTCTGGTGGGAGGTGTCCCTGCCCATGGCAGGGGGGTTGGAACTACCTAATCTTTAAGGTCCCTTCCAACCCAAACCATTTTATGATTCCATGATTCTGTCTTGGGATGGGGGGCCAGACTGGTTGTGTAGCCGCAGTCCAGGACTCAAAAGTTGTCATCTTCTTGAAGCACATAAAAACAGGTGACTGTAATAGCAGCAGGTTAACTGCTGGTATCTGCCTGGCTCCCAAATAAATACCAATCATGTGTTCTGTTGGCAAAAGCCCTGTTCAGAAGCGGGAAGGTCAGTCACCTGCTGGAGAGAGGCCAAAGATAACACTCAGGCCCTGCTGTGCTGTTGCCCAGAGTCAGACTGAGGTGGTGGTGGTGTGCCCCAGCTACCCTGCCTTGGCAGGCTTTCCACAGCCAGGTCTGCCCAGGCCATCCTGGGCTTTGCTGTCAGGGCAGAGCCTCCCAAGGCCTCCTGGCACAGAGGAGATGTGAGCAAAGAACAAATGGCACAAACATAATGCCATAACAAATGGCATTATTCTGTAATCAACAAAAACCTGCCCCTTAAAGTGTCCTTCCTGACATGAAACCACATCATTGGGCACCATGTTCACACATGGGCATCTGTTCTTTGTTGCAGAACTTACAATTGCAGGATAATTCAGGTTGAAGTAGACCCTGGGAGGTCTTCAGTACAACCTGCTGGAGAAAGGACAAGGAGTCCCTTTTCGCATGTGTCACTTCTTGAAAGCAGAGGGTGGCCTGTGGGACCAACACTGGTTTCTGCAAAGGTCCTGACTGGTAGGTGGTGAGTTACTATTAGAGATGTGGTCAACAGTGGGAGCTGGACAGTCTTTTCACACACAGATGTAATTTCTTCTAGGACTGGTCGAAGTGTGCACATATATGCAATATATATATATAATATATGTATAGTTTGGCTTATCTTGAGATCCTACTTCCAGATATGAGGTTTATACAGGAGCCCAGCACTGTGAGTTAAATCAGGCACTGAGCATGATGGCTTTTCCACAAAACAAAACTCTTATATTGTTAGTGATGTAATTGATGTCTCTCAGTCAAACGCAGAGCTCTGGACTCCTCTCATCATGGAAGATGGCACACAGAAACATGCAGTTGCAGAGGAGTGAGCCATAACATCTCCATTTAACTGATGTGGAGCTGCACCATGAAGAGATTCAGTGACTTTCAGTCAGGTATTTCTGAGCATCTGAAATAACATGCAGTGCTTACGTTTAGTGGGTTTGCTGTACTCCTAGTCAGTTAAATTGCTTATTATTCTCCACTGATAGTGCCAATTAGCTCCTTGGTGACTATAAAGTGAGATCAGGCACCTAACGCCCATGGAGACACCTACAATTAAGCACTGTAACCTGCAGCTGCCTCCTTGTCCCTACTGGCTTTCCAAATGCCTGCTTGGATGTCATGCTGGAAGGTTGTGGTAGAGATGGGAAACGCCTCTGGATCTTCTGACTCCCCAACCTGCAAGCACCCATTCACTCTTGCCAGGGTGCTGATACCGACATTTCATGTCCCCATCTCCTTCACCTCCATTTCAGCATCTCCCCAAGCTGCCTATTGGCTTGTGCTTTGAGGTATGGGCCACCATATCTGGCTTGGCTTGTAGAAAGACTAGAACAGGAGTATCCTCACCCATGACCAGTATTCTGAGGTACTTCAGAGTCATGGGTCAATGATAACAGCATATAATAACAGCAATTACATTATTACTCCTCTAATTGTCAGAGAAATAACAACAATTACTATTATTAATATTAATAACAATGGTGGTAGAAAAAGGTGTTGATATCTACTGGCAATTACTGTTACTCCTCCATCATATTAATTATCATCTCTGCTATTATTCCTCCTGAAATTGGAGGGCAGCGATTCGAGAGTGTGGGACACGTTACTTTCAAAAAGCAGTGACCTGCTGCACATCTGTCTGTGAAGGTACTCACAGACGAGAAAAAACCCCACAGAATGGACAAATTCTAGACATTATCTAAGTGTATAATTTACAGGGTTGGGAATTATGACAGGAATATAAGGAATATTTGGAGTGCAGAGGGGAGCTGGTGGTGGTCAAGGGTTGCCTTCTGGCAGTACATCGGAGACTTCTCAGAAGTGCAAGGGCAGCACTTGCCATGTTCCCCCTGAAGGTTTCCCAGCTGAATTTCCAACCCCGTGTTTGGACCCCAGCTCTGTGTGCGTTGCTGCCTGTAGATCACCCTGATCACATGGCAAAAGGTGGACAGGGAGGAGGATGTTCCCTGGGGAGGTCCATGTGCCTCCGCTGCAAAGTCCGGGGGGTTCCTGGAGCAGGGGGGTTATCACCCACTTTCTAATGACAGAGAAAATCGGAGTTTGGGGATTTCTGAAAGATTTTTTGAACCTGTGTTTTGAGAAGCCTCTTTCCAACTTCTGAAATAATAGTGTCTTAACACAAAGTTAGCATATCAAAACTGAAACCCAATTAGAAAAAAAGAAATTCCCCTCCCTATGCTCCCATATATCACCTGTCACGTAATTTTCTTCTGGGGGAAAAAAAACCACAAGCCCCCGAACTTTTGAAATGTTGTTGCGATGTGGAACAAAGCCAGATTCTGAAAACTAAAACCTGGGGGCGGCAGCAGCTCCTGTCCACGTGGTTTTCTGTGATGGTGGGCACGGCCTGGCCCAGGTCTCTCTGTCTCCAGGGTATGCAGTATGGAGGATGCCACTTGTTTTGCAGAGGCAGAGACAGCGGTGGGGAACTAGCAGGGACGTGGCAACAGGGACAACTTCACCCACAGTGGTGGACAAGGACTCTCGAGGTCTTCATTAGCAGGTGGGTCCTGCAGGTGCAGGGATATCACTGCTGCAGCTGTGTATCACCCTACGGGATGTTCTGTCACCAGTAATTAATATTCCGGGTGCTTTTAACGTCCATTTTTAGTTGTTTGGGGATTATGCCAGCTCTGAGATTGTATCAGAAACTTGACAACGCTGCAGCTTGCAAACCACCCTGCCGACATCTGCTGCCTCCTGCTTTATTTCCCAAAGGGGCTTTGGCTAGCGCTGCGGGAAGGACAAGATGTTGAAAGGGAATATTCTCCATTCTGATTGCCCTGATGGTGCCTGAGTACTTGTTCTTGCCAGGTTGGTTGCTTGCTGTGGTTAATTCATCACTTACAGCCTAGGGATGCTCTTACCATGCCCCTGCTGCACATGCTGACCTTGGCAGGCTGCACCAATGGTGCCATGTGCTGTGAAACTGGTGAACGTGCTGTCTCCTCCAAGGTGGCATACAGGAAGCCATCATCTATCTCTGGTGACAAAAAACTTGTTTCTAAAGGGAACATAGTCTAGTTGGGCTTTTGAGGAGCACCCTGCCAGGGCTGTGTGTGTCTGCAGGAGGAGCGAGTGTGTTGTTGACCTGCCCATGACGGGGCAGAGAGAGCTTGTGCTCTGCTGAATAGTGCTGGAGGGGAGGAAGGGAGTGTTGCTCTTGTCTTAGCCCTCCCTGAGATAAGTCCACACCGATGTGCAACCAGCACAAAGAAACGATGTCCTGGGGACACCTCAGTGTGAACATATAACTCTGGCTCAGGATATGATGCTTTGCTGACTACGCTGTAGTGGCTAAAACTTTATAGCTGTTGAAGGGAAATAGCCTGAATTTGCTGATCCTGCGATATTTCCCACAGCTTGGGGCTGTGTTTGGAATGTCTCAGATGTGCTTTGCTACTGAGCATATATGGACAGGCCTTTCTAAGCTTCCATCAAGCAGTCAGCAAATCTTCAGCCGTCAGAGTAGCTGAATAGCTCTTCTCCTGGGCAATGCCATTCTTCTGTGTTTTCCCACATTTTAGTTGGTTGGTGGGAGGCAGAAGAGCATGTGTTGGTTCCAGGTTTGCTCTTTGTGGGCCCGAAAGGACAAAGAACAAGGTTCAGAGCAGCTGCAGTCTGTGTGCAGATTCCCGTGTGGCAACATCTTTTCCCCTTGTGAAGATGTTGCAATGTTTTCAATGGCAGAAGGGATTTTGTGTGTGCTGGGGAGTTGTAATGGAAACATCGAGACTGGCAAGAACGGAGATTGGCTGAAGATTGGTGTAGAAGCACCAGAATGGGGAAACACAGATGGGCTGCACAAATGGGAAGTGTAAATGGCCAATCAGCAAGACCCAAGCACGTCAATGTGCACTGTCCCGGGACATCCAGACTGGGAGACAAAAGCGAGTAAATCCTGGTGACTCACAAAGGTAGGACAGGATGGAGACAGCCATCGCTGGCAGCTCCTCTAGGAGCAAAAAAACCATCAGACTGTCACCAACCTGGGAGAAACCCAAGGAATGTGATGAGGAGTTGGCAGTCATTGTCTCTTGTTCCTGGAACAGAGAAAAGCTGACGGGCGATGGGCTACCCATGGCTCAAGATGTGACATTCAACAAGATCCCAAGAGGGTGCTGGTGCAGGAATAAGCCTTATTCGTTCATATTTCTGTAACCAGATGTCCTTGGATGTAAAACTGGATGTGAAACTGCCCTTGCCTCTGAGTCATTCCTGAGATCTCTCCCATTGCTATTTGTCAGATGCAATCACTCCACAAATAGCAAGTAGAGGCAGAAGCAGCAGCTGTGGCCCAGGGAATACACTGTAGACTTCAGGAAAATGGTGTCTGTAATGTGCCCAACTGATGCAGAATTAATCAGGCTTGAAAAAAGAACACGGCTTTCACACCCTGGGGGACTGTAGCTAAAAATTCCTGCCTATGCGATCTTCCCGTTGTGCTCCTTGCAATAACTTCTAAGAGAAATAAATGAGTTTATCTCCCACATTGCCTGCAGACCTTTCACATGGAAATAGTGGGATTAAGGAGATTAAGATTTAGCTTCAACTTGGATAAAGAACAACAAAGAAGAATGATTAACACTTGAAATGGTTCCTGGTCATTAGATCTGAAGTCCAGTCTCTGTATATTGCCTCTAGTGAGAGCTTTTCTGTTGTGTTCATTGCTGTCACATCTGATCCCATAAAAGAGCAGGAGTAAACCAAATGATTCCCTACACTGGGATGGGCTGGCTCTAAAGCACACATAGTTTGGGCCATGGATGATGTAGAAGGCATGGAAAAAGAAAAATGAGCTGGTGAAGTTTATGGGGTGGATGTAGGGAAGGCTCCTCTTGAGGGAGGACAGGGAATCGGGGAGAAAACAGGGTCAAAGAGGTGGAGAGCAGAGGCTAAAGGCCTCTTGGTTTGAGGTGAACAGGAAGGAGAAAAAGGTAGGAGGCCATAGACTTGGAGAAGATCTGGCTTGGAATGGAGGACAAGACCACAGGAGGAGTTTGGTATGAAGTCAGCTGCATCTTGGTATTGGTGGGCAACACGTGGGGATGAGAAGTGGCCATAGACCATGTGCCCCTATGGAGGTTGGAGTTAAGGAGGGAAAAAGTTTGAGTCTGTAGTGATGTTTCTCTATGACCCCTGATTTTTGTTCAAGCTCTTTTACCTTGTTTTTGACGTCAGGGGAGCATTTGAACCCTCAAAATTTGATTTAGATTAAAGAATAATTCTTCTGAACTCTTGCTCTCCTCAACGGATCTGGAAATACTGGAGAGTTCATGGTGATACCTGAGATGTTTGGGTCATTTTCCTACATTTAGAATATAGTTCCACTACATGTGGCCAGGTGTTTAGCCATCCTAGGCTGAGGACTCCAAAGGAAGGTTTTCAGCAGCAGCAGCTGGAAGTCAAAGCTGAAATGCTTTGCTGTTTTTTTGGAAGTTCTTAGGTTCCCCAGGGCCATGAGTCTCAATACCAAACCCAACCCAACCTCTGGAAGCCTGGGGAGCTTTCTGCTTTTTTTACTTGGAGCACTCCACATAAACTGGGCCTTGCTAGTGCTGTAGTCGAACATCACACAGTTTACTGAAAAGGTGTTCCTTTCCCCCTCAATGTCCACCTAACTGCCTGAGGGAGACCCTTGGGCAGGTTTTGCCTGTGTGTATCCATGTTGACCTGCAAGTGAAGGACACAAATCACCATGTGACACTCATGTGAGAAAGCAGAAGTGTCCAGCCCCACACAGACTCCAACACTGCAACCAGAAAGTGGTTTCCCCTTTTCAGGCTGTCTTTTCCCAGCAGCTGTAGCTGAGAGAGTTTCCTGGGTCATTTTGAAGGCTGTGTCCTTATATTGGCAGTGTGGAGGCACCTTCTGAAGCAGGAGTTCCTGCTCCTGCATTATCCTTCCTTCAAGGCCTGGATCATGAAGCCAAGCCACCAAGAAATGACATCCTTTGGGGTGGTACTTCTCGTTTCACCTGCTGTATTGTGGCTCTGGCTGACTCAAAGAGCAGGTAGAGCCAAGCAAGGCATCTCAGTTCCTGGAAAGGCAGGGGACAGGCTGGCAATGAGCAGAGGAGTACAGAGCAGCAAGTACAACTCTGGACTATTTTAGCAACTTCAACACTGGACTTTTAGGGTTGTGCATGGTTCGATGGCTCTAGAGATTTTCCCCATGTACACAGGGATATATCAGGTTTTCTTGGTCCTGGAAGTGTTTCAGGCTCAGATCCAGTGGATGTGTAGGCCCCATGTAGGTCCAAGGTTACCCAGAGCTTCATTATGTGGGCTGATGGAGAGAAAGAGGTGGGGGTTTGCTCAGATCTGCTCTTTGCCTGGATGGACAGGACAGGGCAGGGTTGTGTGGTCTTTGTCCTTTGAGGTTTTCAAGACCAGGCTGAGTAAAGCCCTGAAAAGCCTGGTCTGACTCCCACAGCAGACCTTGCTTTGAGTAGGAGGTTGGGCTAGACATGATCTTGGAGGTAACATGCTGGTGACAATACAGTAGGATATTTCTGGGCTCAGTTTTCCCAACAGATGCCACTCTGGTGACATTAGTGACCTGAAGACAGCTGGTCTCCTTGCCTGATGCAACATCAGAGGTACCCAAAGGCTAAGTTCAGCATGATATTCAGACTCCCAGACTCCTAAGTGGCTCAACTGTCCCCCAGTGTGGCATTGTGCAGGTAGCTGGGCCATAGCTGAGTCCAGTTTCCAGTCTCACCCCCAAAGCTGGTGTGACTGGAGCTATGTTGGAGGCTGGGGATTCAAGGCCAGCACAGGACAGTTGGATGTTATACAGGGTCCTTCTGAACTGCACCCCATAGTGCAATTGTTCAGACCATGTCCCAGGATAGATGGAGTCCCTGCTGCCACCAGTGGCTTTTTGAGGACAGCCCTTCCCAATGTGACCCAGGGTGTCACTTAGCTCTAAGGACATGGAACAGGATCTCAATGGGCCATGGTAACTCTGCCTGCTCATCCTGCTTTCTTCATCTCAGAGAGAAAACACAGCACTCCGCACACATCCAACCTGTGTCACTACTATTTCTACTGGTAGGTTAAAAATAGAAGACATTCTCGCTGGCAGAATTAGGTGTGTAGAGCTTCCTGGGCTCCTTGCAGGGTTGGTACAGTGATTGTTGGGACTTTTACCTTTCAGAGGAGATCCTGCTCCTGCCCTGCAGGAATCAATCTTTTCTGCTGCCTCCAGGCTTGCTTCCCCAGCAACTGGCTGCTTGCGAGTTGTGGTGCTTATTATCTCTAACTTGGATGCAGCATCTGAGGTCAAAAAAGGGCATGTGATCCCTGTTCCAGGTCTTGCATATCCTTGTACATTTTAATATTACTCTAGAGACCGCAAAGCAGTGCAAACCAGCTTGAAGCCTTCCTCTCCTTGGCCTGATCAGCAGGTCATTGTTGGTTTCTTTACAGAATAACTTGGTCCCTTTTTGTGCTGCACCATATGTTAGATGAGACCCAGATGTTTGCTCTGACAATGACTCATTACCACAGTTGTAGCTGTCAAGAAAGCTGGTGGTTTTTGCAGCTGGATCAGGGAAAGTCAAAGCCTTTAGCATACTTAAAACCATGGAAGTTCACATGCTTTTTTGTGAGCCTGGGATCAGCCAGGCCTACAAGTCCCAGCAAAGGAATCCCTCTCTGTGCCCAGTGCAAGAATGAATTTAGTGAAGGGGCTCCGAATCCCTTCTTCTCCTGCCCAACAGGGAAACACTTTGCTTGTCCCTGCTTTGCCCTCTCTGCCCTGCCTGTTTATCCTGCTTGGGGTCTGGGACTTGCCAAGTGTCTCCAGATGACAGCACAATGGGGCCTTGCAGGTGTCACTGCAATAGCATTTCTATGTTCTCCCTGTGTTCTATGTGTGTGTGAACTGTGTTTTTAAATACACAGGGGTGACGTGGTTTAACCCCAGCCAGCAGCTAGGACCACTCAGTACCTCGCTCACTCCCCAGTTTGCGATGGGGAAGAGAATCAGAGGAGTAAAACTGAGAGAAAACTCATGGGTTGAGATAAAGACAGTTTAATAGGTAGAGCAAAAGCCACGCACGCAAACCAAACCAAACCAAACCAAACCAAACCAAAACAAAGAATCCATTCACTGCTTCCCATTGGCAGGAAAACGGCTTCATCACACGTAATGCATTATTTGGGAAGGCAAATGTCGTAACTCCGAATGTCAGCCCTTCCTTCTTCTTCGCCCAGCTTTATACACTAACCATGACATCACATGGTGTGGAGTATCCTTTTGGTCAGTTGAGGCTGTGTCCCCTCCCAACTCCTTGTCTACCTCCAGCCTGCTTGCTGGTGTGCTGGTACGAGGAGCAGACAACAACCAAACACACCAGTGTGCTATCAACACTATTTCCCATCCCAAATCCTAAACACAGCACCATACCAGCTCCTAGTAAGAAAGTTAACTCTATCCCAGCTGAAACCTTGACATTCTCTACCCCTTATTCCATGCCATTTCCATCATTCTCAGGTAAAAGAATTGGGATTCTAACTAGGCAATTTGTGCTAATGGCTTTCATGATGTGGTGGTTTATCTGCAGGACTTGACCTTCACAAAGGTCCTGGATACACTTCTTGCTCACTCTCAACCTGTCTGGATTCTCAGATCTCATTCCTATCTTCCCTGACACTCACTGCCGTTATGGAGTTTACAGCTCTATGCCAAAAAACCAAATAGCATTTGCAGACCATCAAAGATAATTCATGAGCTTTTAAGCAGAGCAGACCCCGCCAGTGCAGAGGGAATAGGCTCTGCATTCTCCACTCAGAGCCAGAGCCAGGCGAAGGCAGTAACAGCACGGGAAGGAATGGGAAAAGTGGTAGGAAGAAGCAAAAAAGTCTGGATCGCTTGAGCAGCAGTAATTTTCCTGGTTCATTGTTGATGTGCTGTCTAGCAGCTGCAGATGTGGTCACTCTTAGGGAAGAAACGGAGCTCCCGGAGCACTTTCTCCCCTTGCCCTAAAACCAAGTAGGAAAGAGCCTCTGGGACTTGCAGGGGTTGGGTGTATTTTATTTGGAGGGACAACAGAGGACACAAGCAACGTTACTGCTCTCTGCTGTGGCCATGCACTGAGAGCTCACACCCTCATACAAGCATTAGCAGCCCTATAGCAAGAAGATAAGGCTGAGGATGTTGGGAAAAAAAAAAAAAAGAAAGGGAGAAATACGGAGTTAGAGCCGTGTATGGATAAGTGGGAGTCAGAGAAAGTGAGGGAGAGGGAATTTCTGCCCTTGTAAGGAGGGCATAGAGATCTCCAGGGCGAGAGCACTCCTGCAGAGCGCAGAGGGAAAACGGCACAATGCCCCCAAGGGATATTTGTGTTCAGCTCTCCAGGAGAAATAGCCACCATAAACCTAAAGGAGGGAAGTTATCCATAACCTAGAAAATACATGGAAATATTTTCCACGCCGCTCTGGAGACCAGGAAGTTATTTTTGGTTTCTGTAGCACAGCGAGTGTCATCGGGAGCATGTGCAACAACAGAGTTTTCAGCAGCTCCCATTGTATTTGCTGCTATTGACCTTATCGCTAATAAGTGCAGGATGTGAATTATAACGGCAAAGATGTAATCGGAGAGGCCTGGAGACAGCTCGTCTGCTAGGGGCGAGCAGTTGCCATGACAGAGGCTCTCGCGTTGCTCCTTCTCAAGTGGAACATCAGGTAAAACAAGGACTCTGCCCCTTCTGTCGACTTCAGTATAATTTAGGGGCTAAGTGACTTCGCTCTTTCCCTGGATGTGGGACGTGAGGACATTTTTATGACTGTGAAGGACAGAGAAAATCATGTTATTGCACTTGTGGTGGAAGACTTTGATATTCTGCACAGCACTCAGGCTGGGGCATTAAATGTTATTCTTAGCTCTTGCTTATTAAGTCACAACACATGCAGGGATGCAGCAGAGGCAGAAAATCCAGATACTTCCCGATTTACAGCAGTTTAAACAGATTTGGTCATGCCATTACCCAGTCATAACTGCTCGGAATCCGGCCCAGAGTTTTCAAGAGGTGTAGCACCAGGGGTTTAAACCCTAAAGATACTATTTTGGCTGATATGACCATGCTCATTTTGCAGAGGTAAAACAAACAGTCCATATAAGTAATGGCACAAACCCTCTGTTTTCCCTGTGCTGGATGAGCAAGGACTGCAGGACACTGACATCCTTCCTTCAAAACATGCCAAGAGAAAAAGATCTGGGGCTCGGTGACATGTGCTTTATGTCTGTTAAAGAATGAGGACATCATTGCAGCCCCTTGTGGCCCAAGGCAGACCTTGGCCAGGCAGAGATGTTGCAGAGGGCTCCTGAAGGGCTTGGAGATTTCTTCCAGATGCATTTACCTGACCTTTATGCTGGTCATAATGCGGTGGTCTGGGAAGGTTAGAGAAAGGAGTCTCTGGAAGTTTCTGAGTGTGTCCTTTTCTTCCATCCTCTTGTTTTGCCTCGGCAGTGAAATCATCTTTGAAACAACAGGGTTGAGGGAACAGACCTGGGCTGGTGGCAATCTCTGGTCTCTAGAGACAGCTGGGGAAGATGGTCTGAAATTCAGCAGCAGCAATGGACATAGAAATTGTTCCAGGTCATAATGGTTTGAAAGGAAAAAAGAGGCAGAAAATATACCTTGCCATCACATGTGTCTGCGGGAGGATTTATCAGAAGACGGGAAAGCAGCATTACATTACTATCTGCAGGCGTCTATGTGTCCAGAAGGACCCTGGGGAAAGGGACAGATTGAAGCAGGATGGGACCAGCAGGTTATAATATAGTTATTGTCAAATGTGTTAATGCCAATGATTCGTGTTTTAAAAGCAGGGCACACATTGTCCTTTTAATGGGACAGATTCCTTGACAGTACCTGATTCACAGCACTGCACCTGGATCCAAGAGTGAAGACTTCCCAATGGAAATGAGAATCAGCACAGAAGAGGATTTTTCCAAAGTGCTAAAGAAACAGAAATGATGAAGGGAACTGGGGATTTCAGACTTGTGCACTTGGGGAAAAAACCCAACTCCTTAGCCTCTACTTTTGACCTGAGAAATGGAGTCCAGCTACCAGATGCTGGGACCAAGTAAGCAAATTCCAGGAATCTCACAGTGTCTTTTGCCAAGACCCCACAGCATTTCGCAAACATCACAAGATCTTGAGGTGGATCCGAGTTCTCTTCTGTAAGGGGAGAGAGACAACAGAGGATTTTGTCTGGGTGGTGCCTGAGCTGCTACAGCTCAGCCTGTGCTCTCCCTCCAGCCAGATTTCTGCCACATCCTCCAGCCATCATTCAGTTTGTATGGCTTTTATGGATTACTCAAATTTGCACAGCGGGTGTTATCCCCAAAAGAGGAGAACAAAGGCTAGCGTCTCTCAACACAATGTCTTCTCCATGTAAACAACCTTCCATTTTTGGCCTGTGTCCGAGTTTCTCTAGCCAGATTCTAAAGAACCATGCCACTTGTTGAAATTTTCTAACGCAGCGCTAGTGATAGCAAGGCTGTCCTTCTGCAGAGCTTTGTGGGGTGAAGCACAGTGTGTTGCTTAGAACAACGAAGCAAAGTCCTGGAGATATGGGAAGGCACCGGGCACGTGTCTGTCTCTGGCTGCATTACAGCTCTCTCATTTTCCGTGGGTGTTTTCTTATGTGTGCACTTCTCAGTAAAGTATTGCTGCCAGTTTGAAGGCACTGTGGAAAGAGATATAGCCATGAGGCATCCACAGCTATATTTTGCAAGAATAAAGAGTTGCTGACATTGCTATTTACACAAAACCCCCCAACCCTGAAGGTTAACCATTAATTCATTTCTTAGCATGATCTGCCCTCCCCAGTGCATCCAGTGCCAGAAACACCATCAGGCCAGTGTTTGTGTTGCTGGATCAAGCTGCTTTATGGCTCATGATAACAGGATGATGGTTTGTGGCCTACAGAACATCAAAGGCCTCGTCACAGTCAACTAATGAGTACAAGGATGGGTGAGATGCTGGATGGGCTCTCACTCCATTCCCCATTTCCCCTGAGAAGGGATGCTCCTAACGCACATCGGTAACAGCCACGGTGACAATGGCAGAGATTTAATTCATGGAAATAAGATGCTTAGAGGAGACCTCTTTTCACTTTAATGAGGGCAGAGTCCACAGAGCAAACTCCAGTCATCTAGTGACCTTCAGCAGACCTCCATCCTTTGCAGCACAGAACAAGAGTTATTCTGTGCCTTGGTTAGTCTTAACTGTCTCTATGGACCTGCTGCTGGGTCAAGCTGTGCAACTTGGAGTGGGGTTTCCACCTGCTAATACAACGGCTGTGCTCCCCAGAGAGTCTAATTCACCCTCAAGCACCAAAAAAAATCATGTTGATCTGTGTAAAACTCAAGGTCTTTGAAAAACTCAGTGTTTGAGATCTGATCCAGCAGTCCACGTGGGTCATCAACATCGTGGTGCAACGTGGGACAACCCCGGGAGCAAAGTTTGTATAAACACACTATGTCGCCAGCTCCTGCCCTGCACCCAGTTGCAATGAGCCAAACTGCCAGGTTCTCCTGAGCAACACTGATTTTTCCATCTGTCTGTTTCTCTCAGTGGAGAAGGAAATGGGACTCAGTGGCTACAAAGGGCTGTGAAGATGATGAAGGGACTGGAGCACCTCTCTGATGAGGACAGGCTGAGAGACCTGGGGCTGTTCAGCCTGCAGAAGAAAAGACTGAGAGGGGGTCTCAATAACGCTGAGCAATACCTAAAGGGTGGGTGGCAAGAGGATAGGGTCAGACCCTTTTCAGTGGTGCCCGGTGATAGGACAAGGGGCAATAGACACAAGCTGGAACATGTGAAATTCCATCTCAACATGATGAAAAACATCTTTACTTTGTTGGTGCCAGAGCCCTGGAAAAGGCTGCCCAGAGAGGGTGTGGAGTCTCCTTCTCTGGAGATGCTCAACACCCACCTCGATGAGTTCCTGTCCTGCTCAAGGTTGAACCTGCTTTGGTTGGGGGGGGTTGGACTAGTTGATCTCTGAAGATCCCTTCCAACCCCTGTGATTCTGTGACTCAGTGGCTGAAGCCAGATCCAGCAGCCACTGTGCCTCAAATGCCAGGACTGGTGAGGCTAAAGGAGATAAATTGCATGTATTTTAAGTCTTCACCTATAGGAACCACGTGTCACGTGCATAAAATCTCCATCCACAGATTAAGATCTTGTGCTGCGCATGGACGGGGCTTGCAAATGGTGTGATTTAATGTAGACTGAATCTGAGCTTTGCAGCAGAGCAGCAGACTCATATTTTTATTCCTATAGGCATAACAGTCTATAAATACCATAATTCTATATTTTGACCATTTGTGCTTTAAAAGGCCATCAAAAACACTCCTCAGCAAGTTGCTGTGGAAATGGAAAGAAGGAAGGGGCGCTGATTGTAAATGCTCATGTTTGCCTGTTGTTTGGGTAAATTTCATGTGCAGTATGAGCTAAAACTCAGATGCAAATTCATGGTGCTTGATCCAGTGCCAAGGGAAAGCTTAAGCTCAATTGCTTCAAGGCGCGTCTCTGTAGACATAGGCAATTTGAGGTTAAGTGAGATGAAGCCACTGCTAATTTCACTTATTGGTTATAACCTTGGGCAGGCTTGAGCCTTCTCCCAGGACCAGAACATCAGCTGAAACACAGTGGCTGCCTGTCCTGCAGCAGAAGGGTGAACTCTCCAAGCAAATTGCCCCAGCTTTTGGGGGTTGATTTCAGAGAAGTTAGTGTTTTGAGTACACAAAGGGTTCCTTCAAATGATGAAGCACTTGCTTGGTTTTATGAAGAATGGGCTTTTATGGAGATACAGATCATCTTGGATGTTTCTAATCCATGTGAAATGTGGTTGTACTTACAAGCAGAAGCATAATTTACACTTAAAACATACAGTAGCTCCTTTCATCTCACTAAAGCTTCCCTTCACACGCTTGATAGTCCTCCTGAAGACATCCATCATGTCTTCTGTTTTGGTAGTGATCTGTGTGCCACACAGCCAAGCTTTGCTAGCTCTCAACAAGCAAGATTATTTGGGGTGCAGATGGGTCTCTTCACACCAGCCACTGGTGGCTTCTTCTCCTTGTCTTTGGCTGGCATCATCCTCTGCTGATGAGGTTGGCTTGGGTATTGCCTCCTCTGGGAGTGCAGGAGGACTCCCCCAAGCCGTTTCTCTGTGTACACATGATGGGCTAAGAGTTTCAAATGGGAGTCTAAGCTGGGATGTCCTACACTATTGCTGTGTGAGCTGTTACCACCCTCCTTCTCTCTTTGTTTGGAGACAAACCTGTAGCCTCAGGATGACACCGTGTCTACCTAACACTCCTGTCCCCTTCATTCTGCTTCTGCCAGCTTCTGCCAGCTCCTCTTCCTGGCTGGGTTGTAGCTGTATTTGCCCGGCTCCAGGTGTCTATTGGGGGTTGGACTAGATGATCTCCAGAGGTCCCTTCCAGCCCCATACACTTCTGTGATTTTGTCTCTCTGCTCTCCCATGCTATGGCTTTAGTATCAACTCACATCCAAAGGGTTAGGCCCCGCTCAGCAGATGGACGTGAGTGGGAAGAGAGAGGATTAGGTAGATCCGATGATGTTGGCAAATGCAGGGTAGAGTAGATACAGTCAATGCTCATGTTGAAATCATCTCCAGCTGGGGTGTAGATAGCACCCAACAAACACCAACCTGCTTAATCTTTCCTGCTTGGGGTTTTCAGAACTTTCACTTTCAAAACCAGAATAAATGAAAGTGTGGAGAAGCCTGTGATATGTAAAGAGCGGTTACGGAGCAGCTCACCTCTGCAGAGACATCTTTGCAAGTTAAACTGGACTGCCCAAACTAGGGTGAATTTAAAGTCTGCCCATTAAATCAGGTCAAAGTGAAAGAAGCTGCATAGAAATAAAGTTACTTTAACCCTTGCCATGTCAACACAGAGGTTTAATGTGGTTTAAGCAAGAATGTAGAATTGAAAAAAAAGAATTGTCAAGGTTGGAAGTGACCTTTGAGATCATTGAGTCCAACCATCAACACTGACAAAAACTATGTCCCACCAGCACCACGCCTTTTAAATACCACCAGGGACCACAGTTCCACCACTTCCCTGGGCAGCCTATGCCTGTGCTTGATAACCCTTTCCGTATAAATATTTTTCCTATTACCCAACCTAAACCTTCACTTGCACAACCTGAGGCCATTTTCTCTTGTCCTAATGTGTCGGTATGCTGAGAAAACTGTAAGATCTGTAAGGGCAGGGCAATGTTTTAGGGTGGATGGTATAAACAAGCCCCAGGGTCCTGGTGGAGAATGGTGTCAAGGTGGTATTATTGTTTCTCTATATGGATATTTAGTCAGATGTAGCCACTCCTCGTGCTTCCTCCACAGAGTCTACATCTCATCTGCAAGGCTGGGGACTCCCCTGCCTCTGAAACAGCAATGTCCCCTGGGATACAACGCTGCTTTTCTAAAAGGGGAAAGGGGAAAGAGGAAAGAGGGCAGTTTCTCCCCAGGGTCTCCTGGCTGCTCACAACTGTTCCTGACTGTGATGCATCACTACGTTTTTCTGCATTGACCCGTGCCTCAGAAAAACAGATCAAATCGCAGCCAGGCAAGCTCCCTGCCTCGCTAGGTTGGGTTGTAAAAGAGGCTGCTCATGCCAGAGCCTTGCTCTGTTTTGGGGCCTGTGCAAATTGATGTGTCACCCTTTCACCCGTGGCTCTGTGTTTTGAAACAGGCTCCGCAGCTGCCGCTCCTTCTCCTGTTTTATTTGGAGCGAAGCAGCGGAGAGTCATCGTGGGCCGTTTCGAACGTTCTTCCTTCGTGGCAGTTTGCCTGAGAACGAGATGAGTCACGGGTGGGTTACGTGCCCTGTCCACGTGAGTGTGAATTAGAGGGAAGGCTCTGGGATTACTGGAGATTGTCTCCCCGGAGCAACCCAGCGAATTGTGAATTTCACAGGGCTGGAGGCTTCGGTGGCCTCCTTGTCCTTTGGGTCCCACTGAAAAGGGGATGAGCTATTCTGTTCTGCTTCACCAGCTGGTAGCAAAACCTGTTAGGTCCGCCTGACCTGTCAAATTGTTAGGGTTCAAATGGATTAGGAAAGGAACGTCAAAAAGCATTCCCAGCATATGGATACCTCATGTCCTTGCAGCAGGCTGTGTATCACGGAGAGAGGTGTGTGCAAGCAGGGATGGAAGGGAGGTAGTAGAAATATTGGCTCCCTTGCCACATTTTGAACCATTAAAGTTTCTGTGCTTATGTACGACCAAGGAGGAATTAAACATTGGGAGTTATGAGCCAGTCCCCAGAGCGCTGCACACAGTCTCCGGGAGTTCAGGCTGTCCTTTGGACAATCATGGAAAGGGGGGGATTGTTTTGTGAGAAGAGCATACAGATCACTTAGTCAACCAAGGCTGAAAGATGCTCCTTGTAAGCAAAGGAAAAGAAGTTTGGAGGCAAAAGAAGTATTTATGTTAAATATGTTGGGGCAAAACCTATTTATATTAAAAGACAGTACTAACGGAGGATCAAACGGGAATAAATTGGACATGGGTGTCTTTGGCTGGGGAAGGAGTTTAATATTTCTAAGCCTCAGAGACACTTTAGGAACCCTTTCCAAAGAAAGGCATCAAACCTTCTTCAGTGTGCAACAGGTAGAGGAAAGGACTGTGCAGGAGAGGTGTCATCCTACAGGCAGAGGTGGAAAGTGCCTGGATGAGGCTGTGGGATTTGTTGATGTCCTCAAGAGGGCATTGGAAGGGGATAATCATCGCTCTTCTCAGCTTGCCATATGCCTCTCTGACTGTTGAGTTATTCCCATGTTTTGGGGTTTCTGCCAGGAGGAAGGAAACCTTTCATCCTTGATGCAGAATTTGGCTTTGGGTTTGATTTGTTCTGGGGGCTTTTTTCTTTCCCTTCCTTGTTAGCACTGGACTGGCCCAAGTGAAAATCGGCTTGGGATGGGGTGGGGCAAGCACTCCACTTGTGCCTTCAGAAGGAGAGAGAAATGTTTCGGGTGGCTATCTCATCCACACACCCAAAATTTATCCCACAGTCAGACCTAACATCAGAGAGGAACTGGGCTGGGTCCTTCCTTCTCTGTAACTCAGAGGGTTGGTGAGATCATTTGACCTTGGCGACACACTTGCTGTCTCCTGCAGTGGCACGTTGTCCTCGGAGGCTTTGTATTTCAAGTCTCTCTTTGATTGCCAGCTGCTTGGGATGCACATGGAGGGTGGTGGTCAAGCAAGGCTCTGAGCAGAACTTCTTGGGGGCTCTTTCAGACACATAGCTAATGCCTGGGGAAAATGCGTACGGTGGCCATGGTGGTCTGGTCTGGAGCTCTGCACTCTAAAGTTCACAGGATTGATGTGTGGTGACTTATTTCCACCAGGACCTTTTCCTTCCGTAGTGACTTGGTAACCCAAAGGAAATTCCCGATGCAGGCATTGCCTAACCAGGAACACTTTGTGTTTGAGAATGGAAGGGATAAGTCATAGCTTTTTTTTTTTTTTTCCCTCTGATTTACTAGCAGTCAAGAAAATGACAAATAAAACACAGTTTCAGACAGGAAGACAGGAAACTGAGTCCAGTGTGGTGTGTAACTGTGCAGTTTGTAGTGGAGCTGAAGCATTCCTTTACATGGTGTTTGTGATGCAACTGACCCAGAGCTTTTCCAAGTCCTGGATCCAGTAGTGCACACAGACTGGACACTAACTGGAGTTTATTTGGAGGCCCGGGTTTGGACCAGTTGTCCCTGGGGTGGATGAGCTGTAGAAGGGTGTGCTTGCCATCCAAAGACAAGCAGGGTCTGTAGCAGGCTGACATCCCTTCCAGGTGCTTAGCTAGAGGAGCTTCCCCTGCACAGCATCATCCTAAGACAATTTCCAGACATGACCTTGTCCCACGCCTGGCTATTGCAGGCTTTGGGAGCATTTGGGTCTTCCAATGCTCAGAAAGTCTGAGCAAATGGAGCCAAATCTCAGCTACATTATGTGCTGGGGTGGGCAAAAGAGAGAAGTGTGTCTCTTTTTCCTCAGCTTACAGATTGAGGGAAGCAGGGGATTCCTGGAGCAATTTTTGAACTCCCTCCATTGCTGAGCCCGGGTCCCCCAACCTAAGAAGGACATGGACCTGCTGGAGTGAGTCCAGAGGAGGCCACGAAGACGATCAGGGGGCTGGACCACCTCTGCTATGAAGATAGATGGGGAGAGTTGGAGTTCTTCAGCCTGGACAACAGAAGGATTGGGGGAGACCTTATAGCCCCTTCCAGTACCTAAAGGGCCTACAGTAGAGAACAGGAGGAACTCTTTATCAGGGAGTGGAGTGATAGGAGGAGGGGTAACGGTTTTAAACTGAAAGAGGGGAGATTTAGATTAGAAATTAGGAAGAAATTCTTTCCTGTGAGGGTGGTGAGACACTGGAAGAGGTTGCCCAGAGAAGCTGTGGCTGCCCCATCCCTGGAGGGGTTCAAGGCCAGGCTGGATGGGGTTTGAGCAACCTGGTCTGGTGGGAGGTGTCCCTGCCCATGGCAGGGGGGTTGGAACTGTACTATCTTTACATCCACCACTGTATGATTCTGTGATTCTCTGGGTCTTTGCTATGGCCATGGTCCCAGCCATTTTCCTCTTGCCCACAGCAGTCAATACTTTGCTTAGGCCCAGCTCACGGCTGCAGGAGCACTCCCCAAAAGGTTCCAACACTCCGGGCCCTGTCATGGACGGCACCGAGCGAGGGGCCTTCCACTGAGGAGACAAAGTCTGAGCCCCGCCAAGAACGGGCCGGGGGGCTCCTGTCACTGACGGGACGCTGAGCTCTCCCCCATCACCGCCCCCGGCGCCGCCGCCATGGCGGCTCTCGGCCTTTCCCGGAGCGCCATCTAGCGTCGGCCTTCGGTGTGCGGGTCGGCCATGGCGGCGGCGTCGCTTCTCCCGTCTTCTTTCCCCCCTTTCCCCTCTTCTCCTTTCTTCCCTCTCCCTTCTCCCTTCTCCTATTTCCCCTCAGCCTCCCCTGGGCAGCCGCCCGCGTCAGCCCTTCCACCCCGTGAGGCCCAGAAACCAGACCTGAGCTCACAGCTCGGGCAAGGGCTGAGGAAGATGAGGGAGAATGGGGCAGCCCGTGTTTGGTGTCCTACCCAGGGGCGCTGAGGACCCCCAGGGGAGGACATGCAGCTCTCTGCCACTGCCTGCCTGCCAGACATGGGTGAACATCAGTTCCCTCCCCAGGTGCTGCCCTAAAGGCGATTTACTGTTGAGCTCTGGCACAATTTCTTGCTTCTTCGCAGCTAAAAGCAGCACAAGGCACCATCTGGTTGCGCCCACCTCATGAAATTCAACCAGGCCAAGTGCAAGGTCCTGCATGTGGGATGGGGCAAACCCAACTACAAATACAAACTGGGCAGAGAATGGCTGGAGAGTAGCCCCGAGAAGAAGGACTTGGGGGTAGTGGTGGATGAGAAGCACAAAATGAGCCAGCAATGTGCACAAGCCAACTGCATCCTGGGCTGCATCAAAAGCAGCATGGCCAGCAGGGCGAGGGAGGGTGTTCTGCACCCTTACTCTGCTCTCGTGAGACCCCACCTGGAATACTGTGTCCAGCTCTAGCATCCTTAGCACAGGAAAGAGGTGGACCTGTTGGAACAGGTCCAGAGGAGGCCGCGAAGATGGTCAGAGGACTGGAGCACCTCTGCTATGAAGACAGGCTGAGAGAGTCGTGGTTGTTCAACCTGGAGAAGAGAAGGTTCTGGGGAGACCTTATAGCCCCTTCCAGTACCTAAAGGGGCTACAGGAGAGATGGGGAGGGACACTTTATCGGCGAGTGTAGTGATAGGATGAGAAGTAACAGTTTAAAACTGAAAGAGTGGTGATTTAGGTTAGATTTCAGGAAGAAATTCTTTCCTGTGAGGGTGGTGAGACACTGGAACAGGTTGCCCAGGTAAGCTGTGGCTGCCCCATCCCTGGAGGTGTTCAAGGCCAGGCTGGATGGGGCTTTGAGCACCCTGGTCTAGTGGGAGGTGTCCCTGCCCATGGCAGGAGGTGGAACGACATGGTCTTTAAGGTCACTTCTGTCCCTAACCATTCTATGATTCTATGATCTGCAGCCATCCTGCAGGGCATAGGTGAAGCTCCAGGGCCAGGAGGCCTGAAGCAGAGGCTGTCCTGGAGGCACTGGTGACTGATGTCAGAGATTTGGGGACATGTGTACAACAGGCTTTGGAGGGGACAAGAAATCCAGCTGTAGACTGGAGCTCAGGGCCAGGAGATCCCAGCAGTTATTTCTCTGGGGTCCAGCACGCCAAGGTGTGCATGAGGTAACGCTTGAGGCTCCTCATGCTCTCCCAGTGAGGGAAACTGAGCCCAAACTACACTATTCAAGAGAACAATTAATATTCTGAAGTGAAGAAGGTGTGTAATTGTCTAGCCTGGCCTTCACCCAAATAGGGGCTAGACACTTCTCCTGCCCATGGCTGCATTTTGGTGTGCCTTTGAAGAGGCACCAGGTTTGTTTTCTTGTGATGGAGACTCCTCAATGTCCCTGTGGGTGATTCCTTTCAAATGTAATACATTCCCTATGTCTTTGCGTTTGGATGTGCTCCTGAGATAATACGCCTGAGAAACTGTTCTCTTTTTCTTACACATTTGCCAAAATCCTTAACCAAGGTGGCTGGTGGACCAGCCAGATGTAAATACAGAGTAGGCTTGATGCTTACCACAAATTAGCAGCCTCATGTAGCAATGTGTACTTAAATATACTGCAGGGATGCAACAGGATGAGACATGGAAACGACAAAATGTAGGACTTTGGCAGCTCACCTGAGAGATAGATTCACGAGCTAAGATATGGAGGAGTTTGAGTATCCCCCATCCTCCCAGCGAAACAGGATTTCAACCACGATTTTCTGGAGCTCCATGGGGATTTCAGGCTGTGTTCAGCAGAGGGCAGTGGTTGGTTTGGTCACTACTTGGCTGGCAACCTCAGACGTCTTAACCACTGCCATAGACTTTGCTGAAATCATTCTGATGCAGAGTATCCAGAAAAGCTGTTGAAAAGGCTAGTGCAAGTAGGTCCTCCCTGCCTTGCATCAGTGCAGTGCAGACGTAATGGTGGGTTAGCAAAATCTCTTGGGGAAATTCAGCAAAGCGCCCTCTTCCCTCCCTGTGCCAGTTTACAGAACTAAAAAAGAATTTCCGAAGAAAAAAAATATAATGATGATTCCTTGACCTGGTTTTCAAGAGGTTTGGCCTTTTGTTATCTGCAAGTGTTTAACTGAAAAAAAAAACAAACCCAAACCATCCGTAAACCCACTGTATGTGTTTATAAAATCCCCCTAAACAGTAAATGTGACCAGCACTGCTCATGGGAGCAAAGAATACTGTGCAGCATCTCGTCATTCGGGCGTCCTGTTCCCGTGGGAAGGGAAAAGATGCGGGAAAATCGAAAAATTTCTGCCGCACGGGAATACCAGCCACCTGGACTGAGCAACGTGTCTTGGGAAAGTTACTCCAACATGGCAAAATTGGCAGGGGGCTGCTCTGCGCTGCTCCAGAAAGCCTGGGAAGGGGACGCTGGGGGACAACGCCTGTGACGGTTCCCCTGTGGTCTGCTGGCAGGCCAGATGCTGCTGTGGGAAGGAGGCCAAGGCCGGGGATTCCCAGCCAGTTGCTCCTTTTGGGGGCTGATGACAGCCGACGTGACATCGAACTGGTCAGCACAGAGCAGCTTTAGGGTTGCTGGAGTAGCCCAGCTTTAGGATCCCACCTCTCTGGAGGAAGAGTCGGATTCCAGTTCACCAGCACTGGTGTGAGTAAGGGTGGGTGAGAGGAGAGAATGACTGTAACACAAGTATAAAGGCAGAGCAAAGCTTGCGAGGAACTGGACAGACGGGGAGGACCAGAAGTGAAGTTCAAAAATAAAACTAAGGACTTTGCCATGACCTGCCTGCCCACCCTGGGCCCCTCACTACAAGAAAGACATCGAGGTGCTTGGAGCATGTCCAGAGAAGGGCAATAAAGCTGATGAGGGGTCTGGAGAACAAGCCTTATGTGGAGCACATGAAGGAGCTGGGGTGTTCAGCCTGGAGAAAAGGAGGCTGAGGGGAGACCTTCTCGCTGTCTACAACTACCCGAAAGAAGGGTATGGAGAGGGGGAGGTCGGTATCTTCTACCAAGTTAAAGGCGACAGAACAAGAGGAAATGGCCTTACGTTGTGCCAGCGGAGGTTTAAGATGGAAATTAGGAAAAATTTTCACATAGCAAGGTTTATCAAGCATTGGAATGGACTGGCCAGGGAAGTGGCTGAGTCACCAACCCTGGAGGTTTTAAAAGACAGGTGGATGTGGTGCTGAGAGATATGGTTTAGTGATGGTTTTGTCAGTATTAGGTTGATGGTTGGACTTGATCTGAAAGTTCCCTTCCAACCCAGACAGTTCTATGATTCTGTGATTCTATCATCTCACTGTGTGCCTGCCATGGCCCTGTGCCCTTCCTCATACAGTTGTATGGGTTCTTAAAATGTGAAACCTAGGTCAAAATCCTACTCCACATTCAGTGCTGACCACTCTGGGGCCAGGCACAGCCCAACATGGGTACTCTTAGGGCACAGAGGGGATACGTCCTGATGGCACAAGTGACAGTCTCACTTTGGCTTACAGAAAGTACCACCTGCTTGAGCAATTCCTTGCTCTCTTGTTTCTGCTGGCAGGACCAACCTTTGGAAAGAGGGATCAGGGCTGATGAATGGCTTGGGAAAAATTAACTACACTAATTATATTTAATATGTTATATATCATGTATGTTCCAGCTGGGAAGAGCTGCGAAAGCCTGGGAAGATGGAGAAGCCCAGGGCAAACGGGAGGCTTGTTCTGGTGTAATGCCCAGAAAAGGTATTACACCAGTCCTGCCTGGTGCTGAGCATCTTCTGTTCCTGCTGCAGGCAAAAGGGATGAGCCACTTCCTAGGATGAGACCCAAGTCTAGAAAGAACCAGTAAGATATTTATGCCTCTGTCCCAGCAGTTTTATCTCTTCTCCAGTTGCTGGAAAGACCCTGGGCAGGCAGTTTCCTGTGATTTTACACACCACTAGCTGGGCAAAGAGGCCCCCTGGAGAGCCATTAAAACATATTTAATCTGTGAAAGCTTTTTGCTGATGGTGGGGGAAAAAAATAATTGCATCTTGCCATGTATGAGAAAGAAATTTTGTCCTTGAGGGAGCTGGAGACAGATTGAAGGGCTCCTCTTCTCCTTTGAGCTTGCATCGAAAAGTTACCCTCTCCCCTAATTGTCTTGTAATTGTGATCTGCTCAGGTCATCTGGTGGTGCCCATGCTGCTGGGTGCTCTCCCTCCACAAACACATCTCGTGGGAAGGAGAAGCTCCACAGACCCCTTGGATGCATAAGCTCCTGACATCTTTCACTTGAAACCACGTGCAGACATTGTGCCTCAGTTTCCCCCTTGCTCTCCCCTCCTTCCCCGCCCCATCTCCCTGTCTCTTCAGGGTTTGTAGCCTCGTGGTAGGGATTTGCAAGTCCTCTCACGAGCCACATTGAATCCTTCCTTTCTCTCTTCACATGCGCACACTCATGGACACATCATTGCACAGACTTAGCCCTTTTGGATTTATGGTGCATTTTGTTTTCACTCTTTCTCAGTTTTTTTTTTTTTTTTCCTCAGGTGCTCATGTCTCTCAGACTCCAGGGCAGGGCATTGAGAGTGCTTCTTGCAAAGTCTCCAACTCCCCCACACCACTGGAGCTGTGGATGAGTAGATCTTCCAGGAATAGCCCCAAACAGTCCCCAAGACCTGCCACTGAAATCCTCCCTGGCTGCTGGTGGGTGCTGGACTGGGATTTGGGTGATCTCTGATTTGCATCGTGTAGCAGGAATTTGCTGGAGTATTTAACAGCCTGTCTCAGACGAGAGGACTCCCCTGCCTGCAGCTGTCTCTGCCGGGCTCTTTGCCCTGTTTTTCCATCCCATTTATAACTGGAAATGCACACTCTACGTTGCCACCCATACTGGCTCTGCGTGGCTCTGCACAGATATGCCCCTGTGCAGGTGTCCTGCTCTCCCCTGTGCTGCTTTTCCTTCCGAATCTCCTGCTCCCTCCTTCAGCATTCATGACAAATGACCCTCCAGCACATTCTTGGCAGAACCGATTGATTTTTCTTGCCCCTCCGCCCCAGGAGCTTTGCAGGACAAACAGCTGCTCTGTTGATCGTGAACGTGAAGTTGCAAAGAGCACATCCATGTCCTCTGTCCTGGCAGCTGCTGGTGTTAAATGTGGCAGCTGTAAAGACAAGGTGCAGAAGACACCCCCCACCGCCTCCCTCTTCCAATCCTCCTGGGTTTGGAAGAGCTACACACATGGTTGCCAAGTGGACAGTATGTGGGCTTTGCTAAGCAAGTCTGGCCGGGGGGCTGAAAGGAAGCTAAAACACATTGGTGTTGGCAGACCTGGATGTCTGGGTGGTGGGTAGAGAAGCACCGTGGTCCTTGAGAGTCAGCTGTGTCTCTCAGTTCACCTGTGTCACCTCCCATCTGCTCCCGTGTAAATTAGGGGTTTAACTATCTTCAACCAATCGATGGACTCACCCCGCTCTGTCTTCCACCCCTATCTATCTCTGATGGCCCTACTTGAAAAAGGCAGCTGAAACATCTGAAGCAGCTCAGCAATTAACCACCAGAAAGTCTTTCCCTGGAAACATGCCTCATAGGAAGAGACAGAGCAATTTAATTTTTTTTTGGAGTGCAGGAATGGAGTGTTGTTTACAAATACCTTTGCTGGGAGAAAAAAAACCTGGCGTTTGGGGGTGTAGTAATCTGTTAGACTAAGACAAAGCAAATATCTGTGGCTTGGAATGTAACACTGAGAAAAAAAAGAGGATGCTTCGTCTTCCCTCAACCCCACAGCCACATTAGAGCTAAACTACAGATTTTTCTGAAAAAGGGGCTCTGGTTTAAATGGGTTGATGCTGGGATGACTGGGTGAGGCTTTCTCATCTCTGTTATGCGTGCAGTAGCCCTAGAAAGAAGTCCTGTGGGCTTCCAAGTCCTTCCAGCCTTGGGAGGCAGCAGGGTTGTTATGCCTGGATTGATGTTGCATGGGTTAATATACCCTATGGCAGCTTGCTGAAACCTCTGCAGGCCAGGTAACACGTTAGCAGTGGCAGAACTGTTGGGATTGTATAGATTAAACCATCCAATAGTTTGCTTTAATTACGACAATACCAATCCGTTTGCTTTATGCAGTGTTTGTCATAAGATGAAGCATGGTTACCAAAATTATCCTGTAGACTAGTCTGTATACAATAGCAGGCCAAGAGGTTAGGAGAGGAAGGGTTTCCGGGTTGGGTAGGAGGCACAAAGTAAAGCTACCAGATAAACAAGCCATAACTTCTGTCAAGAACCTATCAACAGATTCCCACCGCGAGCACTGCGAATGGGCAGCTGTGCGGAGAAGCCCGTCTGAACCGGCGTCTTGAGGGCCGCTGTGTTTTCCAAGCGGTGCTGGCAGGGTGGCATTTCCAACTCTAAATAATATCAATCAAAGGAGGCCTGCCCTGGGAAGCTGGGCTTTTGGGCAGTCTCAGCTATCGAAAATGTCAAGGGGTTGGATGCTGGGCTTTGGACTCGGCTTCTCTCTAATGAGCCTCAGAAGTGAATTTATAAGGGTCCTTCTCTGGCTGGAGAGATGCTGCCTGTGAGATGAAAGGAAGGGTGAGCCAATGGCTGGGCTCTGGCCCAAGGCTTTCATGCTCTGCCCTACTCTGATATGGATTTCCCCTGGTCAAGTCTCTTGGGGAAATCTGTTTAACTGACCTGCAGCAACCTCCACTTTTCTCCATCTGTAGAGACAAATAAGCACTTCTAGGCCTGTTTTAGAAGCCTCTTTTGGAGGAGATGGCAGTAAAGCTGCTCTGAATAAAGCCTTGGCTGTGCTTTTGATCTTGGTTGCTTGAGCTATGTAGAGGGAGTTTTGTTTGGCTGCTTTAAAGTCATTTTAGGGAAGTCCTGTTAGGGTACACTCAGAGATGAGAAGGAAGGGGTCTTCTGTGAGGGAGAGAGTCAAGTCCTTCAGGTCATCCCCAAGAATACCTCTTCTTGAGCTGGAGCTCAGCCTGATGCTTGCTCTTCGGCTGTTTCTGCTGAGAAAAGCAAAGGTGACATGACTGGAGAAGATGTGTTTGGATCTTGATGGTTATTTTGACGAAATCAAAACCCTATTCTGGCAGATGCACACATTTATGGAACACGGTTCATTCACGACACGGCTGTCTGGGAGGCAGCTGGCACTCAAATATACTTCCCTCTCTCCTGAAGTGCCGCCTTGCCTTCCATGCAAGAGGCTTATGTGCTCTACCACACCGGCCCCATCACATCTTGTAGTCAAGAGCTGGGCACTCAAAGAACATCATCATTCTGCATCCCATTCAGCTCTTTTACAGCAGCTGGAAGTCGGATGCGTTACCTGAGAAAACTGGACAGAGCGGGTGTGGTAGGGCTGGAAGGAGGCTGGTAAAGAGGTTTCTTTGTCCAGCTCAAATTGAGTCAGAAGGACATAGCATCAAGAGTGATGGGGATCTATGTTATCCCTTTGTATCATCTCTTATTGTGGTCCTAAGCACGTTTCATTGTTCTGGTGGGCTGTTGCCAAGATGGTCTTGTATTGTCAAGTCAATGAAGAGAGCAGACCAGCACGGGCTGCCAGTTGTTTAATTTCCTGCTATTAATGGAGCTTAAGCTAAACACCTACGGTAAATAATTCCCTTTGCTTTCCTGTGGCTTGATGTTGACAGGTGATGGGCAGCAGTCTGCCCTTCCCAATATGAAGACATGGGTTTGTTAAGGCAAATACAAGAAGGGGAATGGAGCTGGGAGAGGTCTACTTACCTCCTCATTCAGATGGCAGAAGCTCCTCTCTGTGAGCTTCCACTGAGATTGCTGTGAGGTGAACAAAGATTTTCCCCTACACGTAAACTCAGCTTCATTTCATCTGACAGGCTCTTTCTTTTTGCATGACAGCCTGGAAAGGAGAACCTCAGCTCTATGTACAGTCATGAAGGAGAAGCAAAATGACTTGTGTTAGAACTCAGACCCATACCTAAATTCATCTGATGCTCTAGTCCAGCATCCTGAAGCAGGATAGTTTCATGAACTAAGACCTTGGTATACTGCCAGCATTGGCAGATTATAAAAACAGTTAGAGAATCTCAGAAGATATTGAGGTGCTGGAGCAAGGCCAGAAGGCAGTAAAGCTGGTGAGGGGTCTGGAGAACAAACCTTTTGAGGAGCACATGGGGGAGCTGGGGGTGTTCAGCCTGGAGAAAAGGAGGCTGAGGGGAGACCTTCTCACTCTCTACAACTACCTGAAAGGATGGTGTAGCAAAGAAGGGGTTGATTTCTTCTCTCAAGTAACAAGTGATAGGACAAGAGGAAAAGGCCTCACGTTGCACCAGGGGAGGTTTAGATTGGATATTAGTACAAATTTTCACATGGGAAGGTTTATCAGGCATTGGAAGAGGCTGCCCAGGGAAGCGGTTGAGTCACCACCTCTGGAGGTATTTAAAAGATGTATACATTCGCAATGGATGCTGCTACTGGCCCATGATGACACACATCCCACCAGATCCTCTCCTGCACCCCTCACACCCTCTTCATCTTTCCCAGCACACAGGAGATCTTTCTGTCTTCTACTGCAAGACCACAAAATCTCAGATGGATATGGGGAGATCACTCTTGTCCCTTTCTTGGGCCTCACCATGGGAAGGGGATAAAGTGCTCTGCCTTTAGGCTTTTTCTTCCTAAAATGGGAGTCTTCCAGCTCTAATCCAAGCCCTGGAATCCTCCCCAGAGCTCCTGTTTTTGGGACTAATGATGCCCAGAAGGCAAAAAGCAAGCCAAGCCCTAACTTGTTTCCCTGTGTCGTCCTTTGCTGGATATAAAGTCCCTGTGTTCCCTGGCCACTTTCCCGTGTATTAGCCTCCTCATCTTTGCTCTCACCAGCCCTCCCCTCTGTAGAGCTCCACTTGTTGCTTAACCCATTGGCTCCCTCTCTAGTATTAGTCTGGGGCACTGGTTCCTCTACAAGGTCTTCCTCACCTCCTCCTGTCCTGGAGCAGCTGTGGGGATCTGACCTGCCTTCTTCTCCTCCCAAATCCTTGCCCAGAGCCACTCCTGCCCTTACAGCTGGAAGGAGGGAGCTGACAGGTACAGCAGAGGCAGGGTGAAAGACCTGTGTCTTGTCACTGCTAATGCAGGTGGCCTGTGCTGGTAGCCCTCATGTAGGCAATTCCACTTTCTTCAGCCTTTCCTCAAGTCAAGACTACACCTGCTAACAGTGTTTGTTAATGCTGATTAGGCTGACTAATGAGACTCTGGAGTGCACATCTAAGGGGCAGCAAACCCCAGAGGGACAAGGAAGGAAGAAATTGCCTTTGCAGATAGCTGTGCTGTTTCCTCTTTGTGGCTCTCAAGATGGTCGTAGAGGGAGGGCAGAGCTTGCACAGAGCCCAGGAGGAAGCTGGCCTGGCAGATAACCCCCTGTATGGACCCAGGGGCTCTTTTTCTGGTGCAGAACTGGAGATTTTTGGCTTTGCTAGCCACAGTTATGTTTGCAGTATGACTGAAGGCTGCAACATGAGTGAGACAGAGCAGGGAAAGGGCCCAAAATTTATTCCTGGGTACCCGTCCCTTGGCACATCAGAAGACTACAGGCATCTGTGTGTTGTGACACGGGCAGGTAAGCTCATGGTTTAGTAGAGATCTCTTGTCCCAGGAATGGCTGAGATCCCAGGAAACATATGTGAGACTTCTCATGGTGGTTTTTTTTTTTTTGGCTAACCTCTGGGCAGCTGGTAGGAGAGGATGTTTCTAATTCACTTTATAGGATTTTAGATGCACAAGAGAACCAGAGCACATCAAAGAGGAATGAATGCTGTAATTCCCCTGAAAGGTCAGGGCTTTTACAGAGCTCTTTATTGCTGTTAAGCTCTTTAGGGAATGCTGCATTCTGTCTTTTGCAGACTTGGTGGTGGTAGTATGATACTCAATGCCCATCCATCCCTATTACTCTTTCAGCCTCTGGGTAATGATCCAGATTGTCAAAGGCTGTTAAGTGCCTGATTTAGTTTGAAACCTTTGGGAATTTGGCATCTAAAACTTTAAATACTCTGCATTAAAGCCTGCCCTACAAAAGCTGACTTGGATGTGCTTTACCTTAGCAGTCTCTGTGTGTATCTAATGGTGCATGGAGGTACTCACGTTGCCCGTGGAGGCTTTCCTGTTGTGTTGTGTGCTTCTTTGGTTGTGCTGTTCTCATCTGAGAAAGGGCAGGTTGGAGTAGGAGCCGGACTACTGCAATCCCTGTGCAGGTGGGTCACTAAGAGGCAACCTGAGAAGACACCCTGAGCAGCAGGATCCTGCAGGTCAAGGGGCAACAGACCTGTCCCCAGTCTCCAGAAACACAGTATGGAATCATAGAGTTGTCTAGTTTGGAAGGGACCTCTAAGATCACCGAGTCCAACTGTTACCCTGACACTGCCATGTCTACCACTAAACCCTGTCCCTCAGCACCATGTCTACCCATCTTCTAAATACCTCCAGGGATGGCAATTCCTCATTTTCCTGGGCAGCCTGTTCCAATGCTTGATAACTCTTTTGGTGAAGAAATTTTTCCTAATGATGACTGGGGGAGGCTTCAGCAGCAGTGAGAACTGGCAGGTGGAAGGTGCCCACCAAAACCCTGCTATTAGGAAGAGTGTTTCTGATGGTAGCTGAGCTTTCAATACTGGTTTTCAACCTTGTGCCCTGAGCAGAAATGGGTGGCTTTAAAAGTTTAGCAAATGCTGCATCCTGAGAAAACCCAAGATATGTAATCCAATATGGATTAAACAGAGACCAGAAAAAGTTGCTGAAAAAATATGCTAGTTCAGGAATGATTTAGCCTCTCTCCAATTGTTGGAGACTGTGTCCTTGATAAGGGACCAGGCCTTGCTATGGAGCTGATATAAGATGAAGGACAACTGAAGGCTCTGGTCAAGGCAACAGGCATTATCAAATAAAGATATTATTTTTCGGTCTCAGGTGGCCTTTATGGGCAGTGAATAATACACTGTCAGTAAAGGGAATTCAGACTGCGACAACTTAAGTTTCCAGCAGAAAGACAGAGCTTCAACCAAGAGCCTGTTTAGGAACTTGCAAATCTAAACAAATAATATTAGAGATTTTTTTACTGACCGCAAATGAGCAATGGCACTGAGATGAATGCTCAGACACTTCTGTATATGGCAAAAATACAGTCAAGAGCGAAATAAAGTAAGGTGTGAAGCTATGGCTTGTTGGAACAAAACATCTAAAATAAGCTATGCAACGAGCCTGCACTTTTCCTCCTGTATTCTCTAAAGTATTCTTGGCAAAAGATAGTGCTGTTAACAGCTCTGCATACATGACATGCATTTTCATTACAAACAGCTCAGATGATGTGGAAGGGTCTGAGAGTGTGTTGTGGGTTGGTGGGCATGAGTTTTTGGGATTTGCTGGGAAGTGCAGTCCTTGGAGACATAAAATATGCTCTCCAAGTGAGGGGCTGGTGGAAAAGTGTGGTGGAAATGTGAAGTGGCCAGCCTGGTTGAGAAGTCAGAGCCTAACCCATGTGTTCTGCTGCATTGTTTAACATCAACCTGCCAAGAAGGTGGCGTCAGCTGTTAGGTGCCCATGTCAGTGATTTACAGATGAATGAGGAAATAGATGAGGTAGAAGGAAAACACAGTACAATTGGGCCCTGGGAAGGCTCACCATGTTCATGGCCATGTCTAGAATAGGAAGCAATGCCCAGGACAACAGTCTTACATCCTGTGGGGTAGTACCACAGTGTTGGTGGCCCTCATTGCAGCCTCTTGGAAGGAAAATCCTCTTCAGAGGAATAGGGCTCCCAGCAAAAGGGCACTGAGTCAGCTGTGTTGCTTGGGAAAACCTCAAAGAGGTTGCATAGCCAGCAATGGCAATTGCTGTGCCCCAGCATGATCAAGACCCTGAGTTAATTGACCAGCTGCAGGACTTGCAGGAGAACCACTGTCTTGTGCAGCAGGATCTGGAGGGGCAGTGACACCCCATCATGCCTGCCATAGCATTAGGCACTGGCCCATTGGCAACTGAGTTCTTCCCTTGGGGGACTTTGGTGCTGGATTAAGATGCACGTATTGAAGTATCTCCACGTGCAGGTGGTCTCTGGAGTCCTGTTATATCCCTGAAGACCTAGGCAGTGTGGAGGCCGGGGTTACTCAGCTGGGACATCTCTGCTTCCATAAGCTGAATCGCTTTCCATGAACTCTGCTGCCTGGAATAGGAACTGGGACACCCAGTGCTCCTTGGGACAGCTCTACACATCTCTGGATAGATCCCTGTATTGCAGCAATGTTGACCAAGCAATTTTTATTACCATTGGATTGATTAGGGGAAACATATGGATTGCAAGAAGGAAACTCTTGCAAACTCAGTTGCGAGGGGCGCTTTGGAGCATGGGTTATGTTGTGCTCCTGTGAAATGGAGATAGGCAGATCCAGGAGAAGCAGAGTACTCTGGGGTGCCTTCCAGCTGGAGGGGCAATGTGACTGAGGATACATGGAGTAGTAAACACCACTTACTGTTTTTTTTTTTACTGGTTCATGCTGCAGGTTGTGCTGTTTAACCAGGATAACTTTTTGTATTTGCATTGCTCAATTGGTACAGGGTAGCCTAAAACATTTACCCGTTGTTGTGGACAGGATTTTTCGTCATCCTTAGCCTCACATACCTTTTAAACATGGCTCTTAAATCATCCTAGAGGCTTTGCACTGGGGTGAATTTCAACCTGGATGCCTGAGATGGATTCTTTTTCTGTCCTTGGAAGCATCAGCGTTTAAATGACTGAGTAGATGGACTGATAGTGGGAATTAGGAGAGCATGCCCTGATTCCACAACATGCCAGGAAGAAAAATCGAACAAGAGCAGTATAGCATGATAGTCTGGTTCTGTTTTTCATCTTGGCTGTTCTTCAGGGGGGAAAAAAGAGCAGAACAGCAGACCTTGCTGGAAAGCATGTTCATTTTCATAGCTTCTTTTTGTATGCTCATCTGCGGTTTAGGGGATTTAGTGATCCAAATGAAGGTGGAACATATCTTTAACTTCTCCCCCAAGCCCAGACAATGTGTATGAAAACATGCACCCACATGTATTTTTTTTTTCTTATAGTTGAGATAGTCAGAGGACGCTTTACTGCTTGACTTCATCTTTTCTTCCCTGAGAAGGCTCAGAATTTTCAGAAGGAAATGTGTAGTTATTAGTGACAGGTGGATTGGAATACTTTTCTTTCCCACTTCATTGGCATCTACAATCTTTATACTGGATAGCTCTGGAAATGTCTCTTTTATCATTTACTCTGAAGAACATGCCCAAGACCCAAAGGCTTTCATAGAAAACAGAGATTTCCTGCTTTCTAAGTCACCCCGGGAGTGTTGCATTACGATGCCAAAACACGCACACACACACACACAAACCACAGTAAAGAATTTGTTGCTAGCAAAATGTCTGTATTAAAATACAAAGAAAACTTTCCTGTTGGGAACAGTAATTAAGAGACTCTTTTGTATTGGTACTAACATCACTGCAAGTTCCATTTTCCAAACAGACCACAATGTTCTTGAGGAATAAATTCCGCCACCGTCATTCTGAACCTCAGCCTAAAAAACAAAGACGTCAAAGACAATAGTACCATGCATCCTGGCAATATTCCAGCATCATTACACTGGCTTACTGCAGCGTGTCCCATCGGATGTGGTTTATATCTGGACACTGCTTGGTGACGGCAAGCTCACAGGGCTTCCTATTGTGTTTGAGAAGGCGATGATTGCATTGGAGCCCTTGGAGTTCTTGTTCATACCCAGGATGTCCACACTGGTTTGCTCTGCTTCGGTTTTCCTGAATATGTTTTTCATGGTTGACTGAAAGTTATTGGTGACAAAGCAGTAGACAATGGGGTCCATGCAGCTGTTGAGGCTGCTCAGAGTCACTGTCACATGGTAGACGAGGAGGCTGACATCATGGGGCATGCCTGTGTTGACGGAGATTGCTACCTGTCGCACGTGAAAAGGAGTGAAGCAGATCATGAAGATGATGAGGACGGTGATAAGGAGTTGCACAGCCCTCATTCTCCTCTCCCGGCTCTGGTGCATGAGGCTGGGCTTGGACAGAGCACACATAATCCTGGTGGTGAAGAAGATGATTATGATGAGGGGGAAGAAGTACTCGCAGACCATCAGGACCAGAATCTTGGAGAGGCAGCACTCGGCAAATTGTATTGCCATAGTCAGGATGGAGAAAGTCACCACGGTGGCAAAGATCCAAATGAAGACGCAGATCCCCTTGGCACAGGTGGGGTTCCTCCATTTACGTGAGGCCTCCACCTGTACAATTGCCAGATAGCGGTCAACGCAGATGCATGTCAAGAAGAGGATGCTGCAGTACATGTTGACAAAGTAGCCAAAGATATGAACCAAGGAACAATTCAGGCAGTCCCCAGCACTATAGAACATGATGATCCGGACAGGCAAGGAAAAGCCCACCAAGAGATCAGTAACAATCAAGTTGATGGTGTAAATAACAGAGGTGGTTTTGGTCTTGGTACGGAAGCAGAAGACATACAGTGCCAAGCTGTTCAGCACGACTCCCACCAGGAAAATGATGGCATTGACTATCATCAGGGCAATCCATAGGCTGTAAAATTCTGTGTACAGTTCTTTGTCGGGGTGGATGAACTTGGAGAACAAGTAGATGCTGGAATTGGGTTGCTGGGTGGAGTTCATAGAGTCAAGGGCTGGCAGTTGGGTGGAAGAAGTTGGCATGGTCGCTGACTTCCCAGCGATCTGGAAGAAAGGAAACAGAAGTATATTGATGGTTACGTCAGAATTTCTTTGGGCTCAAAATATTGTCACCTGAGAACATTTCAACCAAGATATTGCTACATCTTCAGTAGTTATATTGTACTGCTGTACTCTCTGAATGTCTCATCTGTCAATATGGAATTGATAAAAATCTCTAGGAAAATACCTGGGTATATAATTAATGCTTCCAGTGGTTCTAGATGCACGTTCTGGGAAAGATACATAATCCTTTCTTTTCATGTTTCTCTTCCTCTGCCCTGTGCAAAAGTGGTTTTAAGGTCTCAACAAGAACAGGGAATTGAACTATGCCAAGGGGAGAGAAGGAGAAGAGAAAATTGGGGGAAGACGGGAACTATATGTGGTCATGTTTGAGCCAACCACATGGCAGATGGCTCAGAGAAACAGGGTTTCTGAGAAGACAGGGTTGCTTTGATGCTCATGGAGGGCACAAGCCATTTTCTGCTGTCACAGGGAGGGTCAGGTCAACGTGAGGTTCCTACCAAATCTTGTTTCCTGAACACAGCACTTATTCTTTTGAGTCCGTCCTCCATTGGAGCAGCTTCTTCCTGACTGGAGGCTCTTCCTGCCCTTGCCATAGGAGCAGGATAGTGCAGGCAGCCAGAAGACATTTGCCCAACCTGTTGGCACAGCTGTAGCCCCAGCGTCTAACTCTTAAAATACCACATCCCTTCCCTTGGCCAGGTGATCCCATCAGAGTGTGACATGCAGCAACATTTTCAGAATTTTTCAAGAAAACACAAGCAGGTTGTGGGGTATCATCTAGAGATCCGCACATGCAGCAACAGCAGCCGGGAGATTTCAAACCAAGGGCGTCAGCCATGACTCCTGCCAGGGTTTGACAGTTTAATTTGCAAATCATTCCTGACTTACACACTATTTTAAACTGATTTGTATATTAAAAAGATAAAAAAGCGCCCAATATATACAGAGACTTGGCTGGTTTCAATAAAAATAAATGGTTGAAAAATGTCTGGAATATCTCAAAGTGGCTGAACAGGACTTTGAGGATAAAAAAAAAATCAGCTTGAATCAGCAGAGAACGATGCTGAAAGACTTGAATTATGAGGGTTTGAAATCCCTGCTACCAAAGAGCCAAATGTGGAAGGGCTAGGAGACAAGGAGCTGCAAACATCTTGCAGGGCTCACAGGAACCTCAGTGTGCCTAGGCTGCATGTCTTGATGAAGAAGGCTTGAATTGCTAAGGGAGTCTGTATATCCAGCTTTCCCCAGTCATGTCTCATCCTTTGGCAGCTGGATTTCTGCCTGCACTGATCCTTTTTGCTGCTTATGGGGATCGGGAGATGGACCGAAGGTGTCCCCTTGCCTGTGAGATGCTTCAAGAGGTTGATGACCGTGTACGAAGCAGAGGAGGAAGCTACCTAGGTCAGAAACCTTCTAGTGAAATGTGGATCCTTGGGAGAGTTCCTGCTGGCCAAAAGCAAATATTTTGCAGGGATAGTCCTAAACTGGGTCCAGAGAGCACCACAGCTGCTCTGAGCCTGCCTGATAAGGGCCAAAGCCTTTTCATAACTAGTCACCAAAAGCTTGTGTGTTGGGCTAATGAATTACCCATCCCTGCTAGCCATATCTCTCAAGCTTTTGAACTCCTCCACACCTCCTGACAAAAGCAGAAGGCTTCCAGCTCTCTGGAATAAAGATCTAGGGAACTCGGATTTGGGAGAAGAGGCTCCCAAGTCTCTGTGCTTTTGCTGGACACAGCACTCCTGATACATCTCCCCAGTATCTCCCTGTCTCCAGCTGAGCAGAGGGGAAGGATTACCTCCCTTAACTTGCCGGCAATGCTTCTCCAAAGGCAACCTGGGAGGCTGTTGGCCTTCTTTCTCACGAGGGTGCATTGCTGGCTCGTGTACAGCTTGGCATCCACCAGGACCCTCAAGTCCTCTGCAAAGCCATTTCCCATCTGTTTGGACTCAAACTATACTGGTGCATTTCTCCTGTCCTGGTAAAGCCTATGCTGGACCCTCTCCTGTCTTTCAATATTCCCCTGAATGGTGTGGCTCCAAACTGGACACCTCACCAGTGATGGGTTGATAAAGGTAACAAGTCTATTCCATCTGCTGACCGTGAACCTACTAATAATCCACCGTAACACCTATGTCCTTTTCAGTAGAGCAGTTCCCAGCCAGTACTGGTGAATGAGGTCATGGGATATGGTCAGACAGGCTTTGGTGGAGGACCAAGTGACCAAAGTGTGGGTGCTTTCCTGCCCCTTCTCGCTTTGGAGAGGGCTGGGGATGAAATAAGTTTGGTAAATGGTCAACAGTCAAGATCAAGGGTCCTCATGGGATGCTACAGCCTAGTTGTGATTATTCTGCCTGGTTCATTCAAGCCAGGTGAGCATGAAGCGTAACATTTGTTGAGGAATAGCAAAGATTGAGACTGAGAATTTAGAAAACCAGGTGTGAAGTTCCCTCTGGAAATTCTTGGAGAAGTGACTTGGCCATCATGGTTGAGCTTAGGTCTGTTGGCCTGTAGTCTGGTGATTGCTCGAAGTTTCTTCTTGTCTCTCATCTAGTCTATGGAAGTGATGTTAAAGAGAAAGCTGGGTTTTAATATCCTTGAACTTGGAAGGATGTTTGCCTTCAAATGCCATTTTTTTTCTGTTTAGGTAGCCACTTGAACCCAGATAGTTGAATTGTTAATTGGAATGCCTGGTGCTCAACCATAAAGCCCTCCTTAGATCAAACCCAGGTTCAGATCAATCTGTAGGACTGAGACCCTGAAGCCTGGGATCAGATCACCAAAGCACTCATGGGCAAAAAGGAGCAATCCTACCTTGTGTCCACTTTTTCACTTAGGCCATCTCCAGCAGCAGCCAGATGTTGGAGCATCTTGTGTTTTGGGAACGACCAGATTACCAGACCCTGCACTGAACTCTGGTGGCAGCCAAAGTAGCACACGTGTTCATATTGTTTTGTCTGGGTCTGACTGAGGCTGCACACTCCTAAGGGAGCCATGTCTCTTTACATTTTGTGCTAAGCACCCTCTCAGGGAATAACAGGAAAAACCGGACCCAAGACTGGCTGGAGGTAGCAGAGGTGCAAAGTCTGGCACCTGAGAAAGTTTCATGGGGAGGATGCAGAAAGCTGGCCCATTTTCCAATGATTTTCTAATATTCTTGCCACCTGAACTTCTCTGTTTGTTTGCTTTGCTCCTTAATTACAAAAACAAACTGAAAGGAGCAGATGCCTGGATCTGCTCCCAGATTTCTATTTGCAGATGCTGCCAAGAAGAGCATGGTGGAAGGCCACTGCACCGGTGCAAACCAAGAAATTAAGACTGTTGCCCCTTGAGTGTAGAATAAGCTTGTATATCTGTTTTCATACAGAGATGAGCAAGTGGAGAAGACAAAATCACTCATCCCATCCCTTAGCATGCCCCAGGGTGTACTGAGTTGTGTATGCATTTGTTTTCTTAGTGTAATTCTAAGGCACTAGCCGCTTGCTCTGATTTTCCATCTTGTTAGTAGCTTGCCTCTGCTGGGGGATTTTTCTTCAGGCTCAGGTCTTTTCTCACAAGCACCTGATACTCATCTCACATTTTTCCTTTCCTGCCTCAGTGAAATTGGTAATTGAAAATACATTCAAATGTTCCTAATCCTCACAAATACTACTGAGGTATGTAGGGCGCTTTACAGACTAATAGAAAAATATCCATAGTTGTGGATGTCCTATCCCTGGAAGTGTTCAAGGCCAGGCTGGATGGGGCTTTTGAGCAACCTGGTCTGGTGGAAGTTGTCCCTGCCCATGGCAGAGGGGTTGGAACTTGATGATCTTTAAGGTCCCTTCCAACTCTAACCATTCTATGATTCTATGATTCCCTATGACTGTCTGTACACAGAAATTAAAATCATCAGCACAAGCAGTGTGATGACTTACATAGCCACCTCTTCCACTGAGTCACATGTGCATGGAATAAGCTCCAAATATAGTAAACAAACAAACAAAACCCTGAAAAAACAGGTAGCATTTTGTCAAATTGAATATACAAAGGAGGAGCTGAATTACAGTTTGTGTCTTTCCCCAGTTCGTCGCTGCCCTGTCTGAACCCAGCAACTACATGAAAGGAGTCCCAAAAAATCTAATTAGTCCTGAAGATTTCCTCACTGACAGGCTGTGGAAAATCTGCCTCTTGGGCTGCAGTGGGAAAAGTCTTCCTCTAATCAAATTGTTAACGATGGATGACTGGGTGAATGGCCTTTTCCTTTCTTTGTGGGACTGGCCACATCTTGTGGCTCACAAGCAGAGGGGACAGAGAGCTGTGCTGGCAGAGCAGCAGCATTCCTCGGAGTGCTTTTAATGAGATGGAGCTGGACCAAACCCCTGGTTAACGGCTACTAAGTAATTTTTCCATCGTGGGTCTCCAAGCACTTGACAAAGGTACGTTGCCCCATCCTGCATGAGGCCGAGAGAGGCACAGAATGGCAGCATGACCTCCTGTCTGAGGAAAAGCAAGTATTTCCAATGATTTCCAATTCTGCCTGCCTCGTTGTGGTCCCCTGTCAAAAAATTACATCAACTGGGTCTCCCTCTGCCATCAAAAATACTCAGCTGGGTTTTAAAGTGAATCAGTTCAGTGCCCCATCACCATGGAATGGTGGCAAAAGCAGCCACTGGGGGCCATGGCTAAAGACATGAGAAGCTTTGCAGCCTCTGGAAACTTTTATTTTGCTATTTTTCATCCTATATATTGCTTGCAGCTCTGTTGTGGTTTTATGCAGCACTATAAGAACCACGCTCACCTTTGCTCACAGAGTAAAGAGCCCTCGTTCTAACCCCCTTCCTAAAATCTTCAAAGAGTTTGGAGCTCAGCCTTCTTCATGCCTAATTTAGCTCTTGGCTCCCTCCCCTGCCCCCCATGCAATCCCTGTTTCTTGGAGCTGCCAGTCTGCAAAGCCCAAGATGGGTAAACACACATCCTTCTGAGTGCTCTCTGACCCCACTGGTTGGCCTATGCTGTTATATTATACCTCTCAGGCTGATTTTGTCTGTCTGGCTGGGAGAATGTGGGTAGCATTTCCTTAAAAGTACAGCAGGCATCTGGGTAGAAATGGGATAAGGGGAGGGACGGAGACTGGAAGTTGACCCGGTTTCCCTCGTTCTGATAAAGGTCCCTGCTCAGAGCTGGGAGAGGGGGGACTCGCTCCGAAATGCTTTCTCGTTGTTGCGTGACACAACCAGTTCCGTTGTTCTTGGGCCAAATAGGAAACAGATGGTCGCTGTGCTGAAACCAGGTCCTACAGCCTCTTCCCTCCCTCCCTCGCTGCTTGGTATCACACTTGTTCATTTGGAAGGGGCAGCTCAGAGCTACGTCTGCCCCAGGAGGATATCCCTGACCACACTGTGTTTCATTCCACCCACCTTTTTCCTCGGTGTCAGCCTTAAGCCTCACCCTCTGCTTGCTGAAGTGAATAGGGTTCACTTCTTTGACCTGGGGGACTTTTGGATCCGGCTCAGCAATTCAAGTAGTGGGATACAGAAGAAAAGGAAGGTCAGGCATCTGAGCTTTGTCCTAGCTGCTCTCCAAAAGGGTTATTTATTGGTGTGCACAGATAGGATCTCTGCCTGCAGACCCAGAGGCAGAGAACAAGAGACACACTCTGGGATGGGAAAGATGAAAAGGACATTAACAAACGTGAGCGAATGTTATTTAGTATAAACAGCTTTTCTCATCTCTCTGTCCTGAATCATTCCAACTAATGGGGCAACCTGGCCCCTCTATCATCCCCCCTGTCCCCCTCACCCTCTCCTGCCTGCTGGTGTTACTCTGCTGTCTGGGATGGCAGCACCGTGTGTTTAGCTTTGCAACCTTTCCATGTTTAAAGTTCCCAGGGTAATTTATCATCGTATTTATAAATGAAGGGTTAAACTCGCTCTCTTTCAGTTTAAATTGTATGATTCTTCTTCTGGCAAGCTCTCCCTCAACTCTGGCTTAAACTGGCCAAATATGGTGTTTTTGTGCATGTCGGGGACCTTGTCCTATACATGGTAGGTCTTGTTCTACGTGTCTCATGCTCAGCCTTGGGGAGGGTGGGTTTCCTGACAGTGGGAAATGAGGGAGAAAGGGAGAGAAAGGGAATGAATCCAGCTGCTGAAGGGAAAAAGCTGGTGCCCATTTAGTCCTCAGGCCGCGAGAAGGGAGCTAGTGTCCAGTGGAGAAAGATCCTAGACCGAAGCAGAAATGGGGCTATTCCCATGACAGGGAAGGTCCCATACTTGCAGGCATCAGATCTCTGCTCCCACTTAATTCCTGGGCATTGACATCTGGAAGCCTCCATGTCTGAGGGCGGCTGGACATAGTGTGTGATACACCCAACTGCTGGGGAATCTCAGTTGGAAATAGTCAAACCCACTCCAGAGTTGGATGATTCCTTCCCTTACAATGCCATGAAAATTAGAATAGAACATGCAGTTCTGTGAGTGTCAGATTAAATGACACCTGCTTACTTATGGTTTCGTGTCTCGCAATGGCTTACAGGGCTGGATGAGAGCTTTGCCCTGGTTGAGATGCTTATTATAACTTTCTCCCATGTGGACATTTGGCTGCCTTAATGAGCACTCACGTTCCAGCTCTTCCCTTGGCTCCGACGCTTGTTTGACTTTCTCCTCTCTTTGCTGCCTAATTTCCTGAAAATTGAGGTGATCTTTCCCTCCTGCCATATTTTGGTTGAAATTAGCCAACAGGTGGAAATGTATTAGGAGGATGGTGGGAATCAGAGCTGACAAACACACAACCAGGCACTGAGAATGGTCCTTGTTTCCCCTAATAGGAACCTGCAAGGCATTTGCTAGCGCTCTCCACTACACATCCTTTCATTTAGATCTTATTCTCTGCAAATTCACAATTGCTTTGGCATTGAAACACTGCAAAGAGGGCTGGATGGCTTCTTTGCAAAGACAGAGCAATGCCTGCCTCTCATTTTTTTCCTGAAGTGAAACAATTTCAGGTTTACACCAAATCATATCTTCCTCATTGCAGAACCAACCTGACTGGGGACAGATGATAGCACTGGTCAGCCATGGCATGCTTGCCCATGTGTAATGAAGATCATAAGGGCCAACAACTCCTATTTTGTCCAGTGGATTGAATGTTCATGTGCTGGATTACAGCCTTTGTCTGGAAGGAGAAAAGTATGCCCTTATTTTGCACAACAGCAAGAGGGATTAACCCCTGATACTGAGTTTTGCACCTCAAAAGTTGCCCATGATAATCAGATTTCCTACCTGGCCAGTGGAAAAAACTTGCATTTCCAGTCCCAAGCATGGCCAGATGTTGTCCTTTAAGTCATGTAAACAATCACAGAGTAAGGGTGTGTGGAAGATAATGCAATGTTGGTTGTTGGGCTGGTTTTGCTGATGTGCTATTGAGCCATTTGCCTCCTGCCTGATATACCCAGTTTGCCTACATGTGGTCCTTCCAAGGCCCTTCTGTGGGTGGTGAGTGGTGATCTGAGCTCCACCAATCATGCTGTGTTCAGAGCATGTGTGTGCACATGGGTAGAACTCATGCTTCCCAGCAAGCCTAAGACTAAAATCGTGTCCTTTGAGAGTGAGGGACCCAGGTGCCTGGTTCAGTATGGGACAAGCAATAGCCTGTGGGTGCTCAAGCAATTATTTAGACCAAGAGGCCATCCTAGGCCATGAGGGATCACTGCCAGTTAGAAGAGGGAGAGCACAACTCTCCAAACTGCATTCCTCTTCTTCACGGAGCAAAGTGACCCAGAAGGGAGGGAGGCCACTTGGCTTGGCCCAGATGCCCATTTTCTGGATGTAGGCTTGAACCTGCTACTTAAAACAAGATGAAGAACTACAAGTCCAGAAAGATCTGCATGGTCCTCCCCCAGCCCTATCCTGAGCATGCATGGAAAACATGGAATGAAGCTTCCAAAGATACAAAGAGCAGGACATTTATGTGGTAGCAAATTTCTTATGAGCTTATACCTCCTCTGTGCCCATCTGCAGCACAACTTTTGAAAGAAGGAGCCCAGGCAGATGTCCATGTGTGCATGAGCAAACAAAGAAGTGAGACTATACATACATTGTCTGTCTGGACCTGCCAATGTACATCCAGGAATGGTGGGCACCCAGCGGTCCTTCAGCACATCTCTAACGAGGTTTGGTGGTACTGGTCACCATAAAGTGCTAATAAAGGGTTTATTTCCCACTTACTTGTTTATACCAAGCTGTGTAGAAAAGTCCCTCCTGAAACCTTAAGATGTCTACAATGCCTTAGTGATAGTGTTGCATTTTTCATGTCCCTTTTTTCTACATTACCAGATCTTGGCCTTGGAGTGACGGAAATACTGCGTGTCTTGCTGAATGCTCTATAAATCATGCTGTTAGCATTTAAAAGACCGATATCTCATAGCCTGTCAGGGCTACTACCAAGTGCCATCTGTCACAAGGGAGCATGGAATGACATCTCTGCGGTAGATGCTGTGTGCTTCTAGCTGTGATACTTGAAGAGAAATCAGAGCATGACTTCCTGCCTGTACCCCTTTCTGTCCTTTGTGGACCAGTAGAATGTGAGGCAAAAGCACTGGGGTTTTTTTGTTTGTTTTTGGGGTTCTTTTAGGATTTTTTTTTTCCATGAGCATTTACATTTCTTTAAAAAGCTAGATCTGGAAAGAAACGTGGATTTGGAGTTTTATAGGTCCAGCCAGTAGAGATGTATTTGTGCCTGTCTTCTTGGGAGGCTGTAACAGTACAAGAAAAATGCGCTTGATTTTACTGGGATTAGAGTAATCCATCAAGAGTGTCTAGGACAAAGTGCTAGACATGTCAGTTTGGAATAACAGCTATCGTGGCTGTGTACAAGGAGAACCCTGTGTTGAAAATTACCATATAGGCACATACAGGAACTTTACAGGCAAAAAACATTATGGGAAATTAAACCGAGGAACATCTGGCCTGTGCATCACTGCTTGCTTTTGAGAAATTTTCATTTGCAAATTTAACAATCTCTGAGCAATTTTCCCTCTTTCTGTCTTCAGCTGCCTGCTTCCTCTGTCCCTTGGCAAAAAGTCTGAGAAGGAAAGAGCAACAGAGGTTTGCTGTTGAGGAATACCTGAGGTCCTGCATGGCTCAGGGATGAAGGACAGAAGAGGTGATGCTCCAGGGAGGTAATGAAGGGGTGATACAGCAGTGGAGAGGGGCCAGGTCACCATGAGCAGCAGCACAGCCCATCTAGGATACAGCTCTGCAGCCCAACACTCGCTTCAAGTTGTGCTGCTCTCATGACTGCAGGGAGAAACTGAGGCACGGAGCTATGCCTGGGCTTAGCCCAAGGAATGAAGTGAGATGGGAGACCTGGCCAGGGAGCAGACTTTTTTTTTTTGAGGCATCCCAGGATGGATAACCAGATCTTAACCCTTTGGGAGACTGGTTCCCTTGGTTTCCTTTGCTAGGCACTGTGCTCCCAGTGCCTTCAGAGATTTGCAAGTTTTGGATTTTCCAGGTTAACCTGGAAAAATTTCGAGCTGTTAGTGGGTGTGTTGCTATGAAAGCAGGGGACATTTCTGAAGGAGCTTTCTTAAGGGCCTTGGAAAGCCCTTGGAAGGGCCTTGGAAGGGACCTGTTTCTCCTTAGACTGACCCAGGAGTCACATTCAGAGAAAGAAAACAGCATCTTTCCCAGAGCTGAGCTCGCACTCTCCTGCAGGGCCAAACAGAGATGAAACCTCCTCAGTCACAGGTGCCCTGTGCCAGTCAGTGCACTGCCTCCTCTCCTGGCTTCCAAACCCTGCCTGAACACATCTCCCCCAGGTTTCATTACACCTGGGAATACACCGATACAAAGAAGACCACCCCACCCCTCAGAAGAGCTGCCATAGCACTTTTCAATGGGGGAAGGCCAGTACCTTTGCACACTTTTCATCAAACTCATCTCCTCAGGAAGCAACCAAATACCACAGCACTGTCCCCAAATCCGAAAGCAGAGAAGCTCACATTTGTGGAAGCCCCTTGCAGCTGCTGGTCCAGGTTGGTCACCTCCTGATGGACTTCCACACGCTGCAAGGGCAGATCCAGGGGCTTCTCAAGCTCCTCACCCACGTTTTCGGTGCAGGATCCTCTCCCCCACCTTCCCTGCCAGAGTTCCCTGCTGCAGTAGCCATCCTTTCCACTCTGAACTGGGGGTCCAGTCTCCAGTAGTTCCCTCACGCTGCCTGCTGTCACCTCTCTAATCCCATGCACCCCCTTCCCCCTCTCCTTTCTCTCTGACCGATATCCCCAAACGTTCACAGCAGCAGTCCCTGCAACATATTCTTCCACGACGGACGGACTTACCTCTGGCTCAATCTGCCTTCTATGTTAGAAGAACTGCTGGTAAGAAAATTTCCTCGTGGACCTGAATGCTATTGCCCCAGGAAAGAGACATCTGTTCCTACAAGCAGAACAACTGGAGCGACTACAGAATGTGAAGAAATGCCTAATCTCTCCCTCTCTCTCTCTCCCCCCCTCTTCCCCCAACCTCTTCTAAATATAGCCTTGCAACTAATGGGAAAAAATACACACTACCAAAAAAAAAAAATATTTCCACTTGTCTTTAGTGTTCAGAATTTCTCCCCAAACATCTGGCTCCTTGCCCTAAGTTTCTCTGAAATTTATGAAGTGCTGGAAATGCTAAAGAGGGCTTCAGCCTTTCTTACGGTGCTAATGCCTGAACGTGTCCAGTAAACTAAACCTGATGTTGCTGCCCGCCTCTTGTCCCCTCCCTGGTTCAGTTTTCCTGTGTCTCTGAGGGAACAAAATCTCCTCGCTGAGACCTCACCAGCTCCAGGCCACCACAATGCCACCAATACCTCTCTTTTAATCTTCCTGGTATGAACTGGAATTAGACAGAAGCATCCCTGGCAGTTGCAGGAAGGAGCTGGACCAAATACCACAAAGCCTGTGACGTGCTTTGAACTAACCCAGCTGTCCAGACCCTGAGAAGAAACCTGGCAGGGGGAGACAAAGGATGATTCTGCACAGTTTGGTGATGCTCTGGCTGCAGTCATTTGGGAGTTAATAAGATTGATCCAAGGACTGGGCTGAAGCGGCTGAGTTTAGATTAGTCAAGGGTGGAAAGAGAGAGTCTGAGGTTCCACCAAAGAGCCCACCAACATCCTCACACAGCCCTTCCCTACTGGTGGTAGAGTCATTGTGGGTGTAAGGTCCATCTCAGAGTGGGAACTTGAGTGCCCCGTCACCCTTGGCTGTATGAGAAGAGATTGAGATTGGACAAAGCGTGATGAACTATCCATTTGTTGAAATGGGTTCAAAGCATGTGGCCAGATGAGCTTTCGAGATATCTCTGTTGACCAATGCTGCAAGGGCCCAAATCCCCCAAAGTCCCACCTCATGATTACTTTCTGCTCTAAACTGGGCACCGAAAAGCCCTCTTTTGGGGGGACTTGCACAGATGTTCTTTCCCCTGAAGGGTTTACAGTAGCTTTAGAGATCCCATCTGGGAAAAAGAGGCAGAAAAAATTAAAGCGAGAAGTTGCATCAAGTTTAGTTATTTAGAAGGACAGGGAGGATAGATGGTGGATTTTTGTGTCAGCCCTGGTCTGGTCTTTTCCCTCACTCTTTAGATAAAGACAACACTGATGCCAATGCAATAAACACGCAGGATATGGCCCGTCACAACACAACAGGATCAACTGAGTGGCATTGAATTCCAGGTCAAGAGGCCAAATCCATAAATAGAGGAGAGGTAAACTCCACACATGCGTGTCTCACTGGAGCACAAACAGTAGCTATGGTTATTAGAGAAGGTTGACCTCATTTTCTGGAATTAGTTTTTCACCCTTGGATCTTTCCCAGAAAGACTGAGCTGATCTTTTTTGTCTGGCTATTTTATTGATTTTCTATTTTGAGTTTCCTCACAACGAGGGACAGATTCTTCCCCCCCAATTTCAGGAACATCCTCCTTGACTTTATGTGTCCCTTGAACCAAGCATCCAGCCTTTCAAAACTGACCTCCAGCTTGGGCACGTGCCTGGGCTCTCATCTGCTTTTCACTTCCATATGACTTGCAAAGCAAGTGTGATTAGAAGGTCTCCATCAGTCCTCTCTGGGTAATAAACTTGCCTTCATTTCCTTCCATCTTGGGAGCTGAACAGAGAAGAACCAAAGAGAAGAAACCAACTTATAGTCCAATGTTGGACAGGGTGGAGGAACTTGGACCCTATCATTCTTATTGCTGATGGTGGCCAATGCTTAAGTTTCCTCCAGCCTGTCAACAGAACTTTTGTTCTTAGGAAACAGCTCTCAGGAGTTACAAATGCGAGACTGAAAGAAAGAAGAGATGTTTCTCCAGGATGAGATATTGGTACCTACGGTGTCTTCACCTGCTCTGGGACTACCTGGCTCTTCCCATGTAAGGACTGGCTTGGTTTTGGGCTTCTGCATGATGCATGGGAGCTTTGTTCCCATCCCTGTGCGCGGGATAGTGAGTGCCCTGCACTCCCCCAGTATCCCGACCTCCCCCTCCTTGCTGGATTTAGCAGACTCGGAGTGGTAACAGCTGCAAAGTTTCAAGTTGTGCCTGAGATAGTGCAGAGCATGCCATATTGGGAAGCAGATGCTGCTGTTAAGGTGGAGAAGGCACATCCGGGCCCAGGGCCAGGCTTTGTCCCAAATGCGGTTCCCACACTCTGCTTCAGGAGGAGTTGCAACCATAGCTGATGAATGAAGAGCTTCTATCGTATCTTGATTTTCAGTCATTTATCACCCTCCCAGAGGGAGGGGGAGAGGAAGAAAAAAAAACTTGAATCTTTAGTAAGTGGAAAATTTTCAAGCTTGTTCGCTGAAGATGCAACAGGATTAAATATTGTAGTGAACATCTTGAGATTGTAGGTGGAAGAAGGTATTGATTCAGCTGAAATTAGCACGTAGGAAAACCAGTAATAGTTACGACAGGGAAAGGTGTTAGTGACTCATAATAATTCCAAGCAATTCCTTAACTGCACCATGTAATAGGGATGGGATAGGGCTCGGTTTAAAAGTCTCCTGTGGCACAGAGCAACAAAGCAGGAGGCCAAATGTCTCTGAAGGAGGTTGTTGGAAGTCTGATATCAAACACTGCCCTGGGGAGATGCCTTCTCAGTTTTTGTCAGGAGAAGGGTATAGTTTTCCAGTTCTATTAAAAAATCGTAGAATGGTTTGTGTTGGAAGGGACCTTTAAAGCTCATCTAGTCCAACTCCCCCCTGCAATAAGCAGAGACATCCTCAACTAGATCAGGTTGCTCAGAGCCCAGTCCAGCCTGACTGTTTCCATGGGTGGGGCATCTACCACCTCTCTGGCCATCCTGTGACAGTGTGTCACCACTCTCATTGTAAAACATTTCTTCCATATATCTAGTCTGAATATTATCTTTTAGTTTAAAACCATCATTTAGTTTAAAAACCTTGTCTTGTCACTACAGACCCTGCATAAAGTCAGTCTCCACCTTTCCTATAAGCCCCCTTTAAGTACTGAAAGGCTGCAGTCAGCTCTCCCCGGAGCCTTCTCTTCTCCAGGCTGAACCCCAACTCTCTCAGCCTGTCCTCATGGAAGAGGTGCTCCAGCACTCTGATAGCTTTATGGCCCTGAAAAGAGGAATTGAGGGTCCTTTCACCCCTGCTGTAGGGGAAGAAATTGAGATGGGGCACAGCATAATAAACTATTGGACTGCAGAGACGGGGTCAAGGCACATGGCTGGATTAGTTTTCAAGATGTCTTTGCTGACCAGCTTTGTAAAGATCTAAACTAGAATCCAGTGGCTGAACATGCCTGCTTTGTTTTAGGAAACTGAATTTAGGCTCTGCTATACTGAGCAGCTCCTCACAGATAAATTATCTTCTTCAGTGTTGAAGGAGAGCTTCTACCAAAGAAGGTCTGGGACCCGCACCCAACAGAACCAGAGCTCATAAAATTGAGGAGCCTTTACCATGACAGCCTGGAGGACACCAAAGAGTGGGATCCTCCCTCCATGGAGGACATTGAAGGGTGGGATCTTCACTGAGCAGTCTGGGAAACCTCTTTTTATCAGCAGCTTCGGAGAAAGTGAACTCACATGGCCATAGAACACCTCCATTGAATATTCTCCTATTTTCCCTCCAATACGCATGTTCCTAAGACGTTTTCCCACTGTCTTGCTCCTGTACCAGGAAGCAGGAAAACCAGAGGAAGAAATGGGAGCAAAAAATGCCCACAGTCCAAACAAACACACAAAAACTTGAGCCTGTCCACAGAAGACTGCTTGGAGGGGAGATTGCCCAGCTGATGTAGCTGTAAGTTGATGAAGAGGAGTAGATGGGCACTGCTCCCTGCCATGTGAATAAACCCTTTGCCATGACAGATAAAGTTAATGGCATGGAGAAGAGTCTACAACCGTTTTGCCCTCCCCAACTTCTCTTCCCTCTAGAAAAATCTGCCCTAAAATATACTCGGGCCTTAATAAGTGCTGAAAACCACTTATGTATGTCCTGATGATATGCACTGCCCATGAACAGCCTTGATTCTCTACAGTCTCTAGGGCTATCGTGGGATGCTGTGACTCAGATGCAGAATTGACCCAGAGAATTGGCTTGGTTCTCACAGATGGACCAAGGGTGTAGAAGTTCCTGTGCTGAACTCCCTTCCAGGAGTCACCTCTTACAGATGATAGCTGCCAGGAAAGCACTACATGGAGTTTGGTTTCGGGGCAATTCGGGAACATTAAGACTCTCCCCAAACATGTAGAGATTTCCCTCCTTGCAAAGGAGCTTGTGCTTCAGTCCCATCACACTTCCTTATCATTAATGAGTGGGATGTTCATTGCCTTCCCCTGGAAGGAGAGCCTTGGACAGTAGTGTGTGAACGCTGTGAAAGGATGAGGAACAAAACACTGGCTTCTGTCCCAGTCCTTCTGCAGACCTTAATGGAGCCTGATAGCTGAAAGCATCTGCCCTAACTTTTGCAGCCACCTGCCAACAATGAGGAGAAGGGAGGGAAGCTGTTATTTAATGGGAACAGCTTGTAGCTATTCTGGTTTGGTGGAGCTGAGAAGGGCCAGGGAAACCCTATGATTCCTTGTTCTACATTCAGCTTGGGTCCTGCTTGTGCTGTGGGTGGCAATCTCCTTGCCAGCGAGGCACAAGGGTGGGAGGTCTCGTGGACAGGCATGGGAAAAAGCTCAAGGGCTAGGTTTGACCCTGCAGAATTTGATATACTCAAGTTGAGTCAAATCTGGCTCCTGCAGGGATGCTGGAACTCAGGTGGGTGCAACAACCCCATGGCAGAGAGAGAGGCTTGAGTGGCCACCGTAGGGTCTGTCACCACAGGGAAAAGGGAGTTCACAGGGAATCAGGAGTGGGCGTTGCTCTTTGTCCCTCACTCAGTCCTGCTCCATTGCCAGCGCAAGAAGGGCCTTCAGCTGCTGTGCTATTGAGAAGTCATTCTCTGCTGGTCTCATGGTGATCCAGGTGTGCCATGCTGGGATGTCTGGGAGATCAAAGACCTCTTTGGGATCTGAACCATGAAACATTCACGATAGCTAATCCTAAGACAGTAGCTGTAGGGGCTGGAGGGAAAGGTCAAAGGCCTCTGTACTGATCGCTGGGTAGAATCTGTGGGGAAGAGACAACCTTTGTCCCCCTCCTGCAAAGGCTGGGGCAGAAACACCAAGAGGCAAAGAAACATGAGATTCTTCTGCCTGGAGAAGGAGGGCTTGGACCTCTCCTCCTGGTCATGTTCAACACCCCCAGGGCTGGTTGCCTGACTCTCAGCATGGGCAACAAAGGCTGTGGTGAGCCATAAAAGGTAGTTCAGTGGCCTTTTAAAGAGCATCTCAGATGCTCCTACCTGACGTAAGAAGCTCAGCAGGGAGCATCTCCTGCCAACTGCTTGAGATCAAAGGTGCTTCCTAGCACTCGCTGTCCTCAGAGGACAGCAAAGGGCAGAGGCCACCATTAGCTCATGACTCTGCCTCTGAACAGGCTCCTCATCTGTGTGTTTATACAGGGAGGAAGATCAGATAGTGGCCATATGGGGGCTTCTGCTGATGGGCTGCAGCCGCGATTTGTCTGTTTGATGAGGAACAGGGAAAGACAAGTGGTTCCCAAATCACGGTCATGGCTCCTGTTGGGTGAGTCAGGCACGGGGGAGAGAAAGTGTGCAAGAGCCAGTTTCCTGCCCACTGCATATTTGGGAATTGACTTTGCTGACCTTTGCATCCCCCTCCCTTTCTCTCCTCAGGCCATGGCATTTTTTCTGATGGACCTGCTCAGCTGCAAAAAAAAAGAGAAGACGTTTTCAGGGAAGGAAGAACAAGCTGCCCCTCTGGGTAGACCCTGAGGTCACTCCCCAGCTGGCTGGTTTGGAGGATGTTGGTCCTGTGTCTCCAGATCTTGTACAACGAAGGGTGTGAAGTTGGATGTGCCTTGTCCTGGTACAATTATACCCTGTGGATGTGAGTCAGGATCCCTCTGTCCACCCCAGTCTCCCCAGCTCACCACTTATCTCACAGCAGTTACAAGGATCCTCAGTCCAGACACCAACAAAATGAGCTGCAGAGACCCTCTGGCCACCCAACATGGCATGTCATGTCTCAACTGCCCCTTGCGATCCAACCCGCACTGGGATCACTTGCGGGGTCCTGCTCGGACCTTTGTGTCCCCCCCAACCCAACCCTGGCCAACAGCCACCTCTTGTTCTTTTCTTGCTATTTTTTTCAAAGTTTCAGGAGCTAATTGCCAAGAACACAACGTCCAGTGTCACAACCTCATCACTGAGCTCCCCCTATTCCCAGCGAAGTATTTCCTGCTGGATTTGTTTGTTACTGGGCACACAGGGACACTGATGCTTGGAGGGGAAAGCTCTATGCAGGCAGCCAGGGCTTTGGCATCGCTCGGCACATGTGCCTCGGGGAGGTCAGAGCTGGGCAGAGCAGCTCTTGCCCAGCTCTGGCTTGAGGTCTGCAAAGCAGGAATTGGCAGGACACTTGGCCTTGCTGTTGTGGGATGCAGCTCGAAGCTGGTGGAGAAAGCCTTCAGGCAGCTCCCAGCTCTCTACCCTCGTGTTTGGGGCTGCAGGAGGCACAGCCTGGCAGAGCCGAGATGGAAAAAAACTCTGATTCAAGGCACACTGTGCCCTGCGAGGCTACAGAGGACAGAAGGCAAGGACAACACATAGCAAGGAAGTGGTGGGGACCTTAGGGGACCAGTCTGGTACCTCCACCTGCTCTGATTGAGCAGCGATCACAAACCTGGCAAGGGACAGCAGGGTGCTCTTAGGGCCGTCTGTTCAACAGTTGGGGTCCTTTGCTGTAACGAGCAACCTCACCCGGGAGGAAGGACACCTGCAACTCAGAAAATCTGCTATTTGGACCCACGCTCGTCTAATGACTTCAGGGAAAGACATCCTCTCCCTGCTCCCTCTCTCCAAACATGCTAATCCTCCTCTCCCATCCCTTTTTTTTTCACCTGGCTTATAGAGATTTTGAATGGCTTAGGGCAGGGCTGTCTTTTGTTAGACATGCACGGAGCTCAGCGATGCTCTGATCTGGAACAGGGCAGCATAAATCTGATGGATTAGAGTAGGAAATGCCACAGTGATGAAAAACCCTATAGGAACAGGAAGAAACAGAAGGGCCCCATTTGGGGAGAAAAAAACCCCCACTCCCAACCACCCTGCTGCTGCTGCCTGGTTATGAGTGATTCCTAAAATTGCTGCCTCCAGAAGAGGCTGATATATTTGCTGACTTTTTTGCCTGTTATTTTGGAGGGGGTGTTTTCCTTTGTGTTTTCAGCTGTTGGGAATCACATCTCCTGTCCCTTTAAGGCGGTCCGTGCTCCCATGGTGAGCTCTGTGCGAGGGGACTCATCTGGGACCAGGATCCACTTTCTGGGGAGGTGCCTCAGTTTCCCTATGGTTGAATCAACCCATCTAAGCACAAGGTACAGACAAGCCCTGGGAAGTTTTCAGGAAGGAAGAAGGGAATCATCCATGTTATTTAAAGGGGTTTCTTACTGCAAATTGCAGGGCCAGAATAATCAGTTTTCTCTTGAAGACAAATGGGTGGGCAGCAGAATCCAGCAGGTGTTGGCAGTGCTGGTGGGTTTTGCTTTAGGATCACAAGCCCTTTCTTCTCTCACATGGGGAAAAGGGGACCTGCTGTGGACCCATGTCAGGTGGAAACGTGCCAGTTCAAAAATCCTGAGGAATATTTTCTCTGACTGGGATGAGGTTATGAGCAAGAACAGATTGTCACTGCTTGTTATCAAGGAGGCCTTGAACTCATTGAGGTGTGTGTAATGGATGGTATGAATGAGGAAAGACCAAGGCCCTACTTAAGTTTTTGTTTATGGCCTCAAAGCAAATTTTTTATCAGGAGCAAAAGCTCAACCTGCCACTGAGGAATCATTCCTTTCCGTAACTTCATCTCGTTACCTATAGCTTCAGCCTTTGTTATGGTAGGAGATACTGCAGGGTGCTATTTGGCATGCCCTTTGTGTCATCTGCAGGGATTTTTTTTCTACAAAAAAAACTATTAGATGTAACAAATAGCATTAAATGGGCTAATGAAAGGGCTGTGTGTCTCTGTCTTGGAAAAAGTCCAAACCAAAACAGCGGGAATGCCCTGAGGCCCAGCAAACATGACCCACCAGGAGAGACCAGCAGAACTGGGCTTGTTTAGTCTGCAGAGGATATAAGCAAAGGAGACCTGTTAATGTGTGCAGAGATATCTGCGGCAGCTTCCCTGGGAATGGTACAAGGTGGGTTCATCTTGCAGGGCTTAGCTCATTAATACAAGTCTGTACTAAGGCAGCAGCCCAGTTTGTGGTGGTCCCAGTGTAGAGACCTCCTTTGGGTAAAAGGAATCCTATTGCTTGTGCCTTCTTCTAGGGAAGGGATATGTGATAAGCATCCCTGACCTCTGTAATACAGAGTTAGAGCCACAGCAGCATCTAGGGCAGCCAGAGGATCACCCCACAGTGCTAAAGCTTCGGTTTAGTCCCACGGCTGTAACACAACCTAAGTGGCACCATCTTTGGGGCAAATCCTGCTGGCTTCTTTAAAGCAAAAATCCAGCCTGCTGTGGTTGCTAAACTGGGCTCTGCTTCTTTGGGTGTCTTTCCATTTTCCAAGAAAAATAAACCGCAGGCTCTGTATTTTTAGATATGCCATCTGATCGCAGCTAGTCATATATCAGTCCCAATACTGTGAGTCAAGTTGCTGAGCTCCACTGCTGAACTCCCTTGGGTAAGAGCTAGTGGCTTGAGCCATCCCGAGCGTATTAATAAATCAGTGCATTTTAAAATAATCCTGCACTTTCCTAGGTAAGCTGCTCGCGAGGAATCATACCATGGGGATTTATTACTGCTAGTGTCTTAGTAGCACTGCTTCTCTGGGTGAACTTAATACTGTCGTGAGTGGGAGATGAACAGCCCTGGTATAAGAAGGACCTCATCTAGGCAGAGGCCAGAAGCAGCACGACTCCCCTTCCTTTCCCTCTCCCGCCAGTGACTCTGATTACTAACATCTGCCCCTTGCTATTTCAGTCCTGGGTGTCCTCCGAGGTGGCTGCCGGTTGGAGTGAACTTTCTGGTGGCTTCCCGCAACAGCGGGATGTGACAACTGTCTCTCTTTGTGCTGCTGACCCGAATCTGCATTGCTGAGGTGGGAAACGCACAGGCGCTACTCTCAACATCACCAAACCCCCTTTGTGGGTGGTGGGAGAAGGGATAGCTTGGGGACAGTGTGCTTCCTTGAGCTGAACCCTATGTAACCCTACCCTATACAACCCTGCTCCACAACCCAGCCCTAGACCCCTTTGGAAAGTATCTGCTCAACCTACCTTGCACAACAGTCCACAAATGTGGAGTTATTGGTGTATTAGGAATCTCTGTCCCTCCCCGACTCACTCCAGCCTTAGCAAGCCTGTGTCTCTAACAGCAGCGCAGCCTGGGGACAATTTTCTGTGTTTGATCAAAGCAGCAGGGAGCCTTGAGGCTGGCGTGTGAAGAATAGGCTAGCTGGACGCTGAAAGTTTATTTGTTGAGCTACTTCATCACTCTAATGGCAATCAGTTTATCTGCATAATTGGTAGCTGGAGACAGCACAACATGCCTTGGCAGCCTGGATTTTTCTCAGAGATGTATTGCTTGGCATACTCAACCAGGGCACAAGGAGCCAGCCTGGCTGCTGGAGGACTACAACTCTGAGAGCGCCAAACAGGTGAAACCCAGCATGACAACCCAGCTTTCTCTCTCCACCCTGCCAGAAGAAGGACCCTCTGTGTGAGGATGAAATCACACCTGGCTACATGTCCTGCTAATATGCCTGCTAAGGCTTTGGCCTCCCTGCCATGATGGGTGATGACAAGGGGAAGGTGTTCTCCATTTGGTCACTTTGCACTGCCTGTTGTCTGGCTCCTGGAGAGCGGACAGATCAGCAGGATGGTGCTCATATACCCCAAGGAGAAGAGGGTCTGGTTGCACAGTACAGCCTGTGTCCACCACTGTGTCCACCAGCAGACCTCTGCACCTGGATGCTAGAAACACCTTTCTTTTTGTGTCATAGAAGAAGATGGACACTGCTGAATCAGCCTCGGTGCCTTCTCCTGCAGTGCCCAGGTATCCACTTTACTACATCCTTCTGGGTTTGTCACTCTGAGGACCCTGCTGGGGTCCTGTGATGGTCTCTTGTGTAGGTCCACATGCTCTGAGTTCAGTGCCATTTCACCTTGCCAATGCCTACCTGCAGTGAATGAGCTACTCTAATGAAGGTCTTTGCAGCTGTTTGTAGCTCTGGAGAAAGCAGAACTTTGGCAAATGTTCATAGCATCATAGAATCATAGAATGGTTTGGGTTGCAAGGGACAGTAAGGATGATCTGATTCCAACCCCCCTGCCCTGGGCAGGGACACCTCCCACCAGACCAGGTTGCTCAAAGCTCCATCCAGCCTGGCCTTGAACACCTCCAGGGATGGGACAGCCACAGCTTCCCTGGGCAACCTGTTCCAGTGTCTCACCACCCTCACTGTAAAGAATTTCTTCCTCATATCTAATGTAAATCTCGCCTCTTTCAGCTTAAAACCTTTACTCCTCGTCCTTTTGCTCCACTCCCTCATAAAGAGTCCCTCCCCAACCTCATCCATGACGCCAGAGCCTACTTGTGACAGCTTCCCTTTGGGGCAGCTCTCCAAAGAGACCCAAATCCATCTCTCCTGATACTCCACAGAGAAGGCTGACAGCTTCAGTGCATGCAAGGATAGGGAGCTTTCTACCTAACCATCAGACCAGAAGCCATACCCCATGTTTCTTAACCTTAGGAGCATTTCCCAGAGCCCCATCTTTTTGGCAAGTGTTTGCAGAGAAAGTGTCTGGAGCCGTGAAGAGGAGAGGCCATCTGACAGTAAATCTTTTTCCACCACTGTGAAAGAAGTCATCCTTCCTGTTGTGTGATAATGGCTGTAGTGGTGCTTTTCAGGCTGTGACAGATGAGATGCACATCTTTTATGAATTATGCACAAGATGTAATAAAGAATTCAGTTCCTCTGTGTCTATGCAATAATGGCATATTGATCCCAGTAAATATCATGCTGAGACTGAACAGCAGCATCCCTGGTTAGTGTCATCCTGAGGGGTGACACTGTTTCTTTGGGTGTCACAGCCAAGCTCAGCCTAGTCCCATCTGACCCACACAGCTTTCCTGATCCGGCCAGGGGCTTCACTTTTCTATTCCCCGGATTCACCCTTCACCTCAGCACAATTACTCCCTGCGTCTGGATTTTGTCACGCTCAGCTGGACTCGGCTGTGCCTCTCTAGGACTTACGGGATGGGAAGTGTTTCCTGCAAAGAGCAGGACTTGCTCAGGTATCCTTGATCAGTCATTCTGAGCGGGAGCAAAATCTGCGGATAAAAGCTACGAATTAAAATGCAAGTGTGAAAAGCAGAGGAGAGGTAAAAGAGAGAGAAAGACGGGATTGCAGGGTCCTCACAATGTTTACAGATGGGCTTTTTAAGAAGCAGCAGATGTTCCTCAGAAGACTGTAGACTTTACCTTAGATGTCACAGGAGGTTCACTAACAGGCACATTTAGGTAATATATTGTCTCACCTCCCCCTAAACCTAGCAACCAGGCATTTACTGAAACCTGCCATATCAGTCCACAGTGTAAAAGGAAGTCCAAGCAATGTGAGCTTTGTGCGTTTGTCGTTTTGAATGTTACTCCCGTGGGGGATTTTTGGATCCCACTTTAAAAAGGGCTCCGGAATTTCGATGTCTCCATTTTCACATGTCAGGACTCGCATCGCCTTCAAGGGTGAGGTTTCCCCCACCGTGCAGAGCACCTGCCTGCTAAACATCCCTCTTTATGTGCCTCCACCCCTTCAAGTGCAGACAGCCAAAATCCCACAGCCCTTCTGACAAGGTGGAGTGCAGGACTCAGTCTTCCATCCTGTCCCTCCTGCCCCCCCCGCCCCCCTCCATCCCTATGAAGGGGGACCCAGCCCTTATCCCTGCGGGATCCACGTCATCCCCAGGGCACGATGCACGTAAAGGGGAGCAGAGCCGTGTACGTGCGTGTGGTGGGATTTATTGCTCTGCGCGGCAGCCTCCCCCGTTCTGCTCGCTCTGCCTCCAGGAGAACGTGCTGTGAGAGATGTTTCATGTACATTTCCTTCTCTGGCCTTTGCCTCCTTCTTCAAAACGGGGGAAGGAAGACTTGCAGGGTGCTTTTGGCACCTTTACGCTCTGCAGGGAGGGAAGAAATGGCTCCCTCTCTGTATTTTATCTCAGTCCACTGGGGAGATGAGGAAGGAGGCTTGGGGAGAGTGAGGCAAAATGCGCTGAAATCAATTGATTAATAAAGTGGTTGCTTAACTGAATTGCTAAGTTGCCATGTGTCCTTGTAAGAAAGGACAAGGGAGAGCAGGAGGGGGAGAGAGGATTTTCTTTCTAATTGTGGGTTGGCAGAGATTTTTGTGCATGGTAGAGATAGGTAGGTAGGTAGATAGATAGATAGATAGATAGATAGATAGATAGATAGAAAGAAAAGAGATTACTGAAGAGATTTCCAACAAAGGCAGGCTTCTGCCCTCACTTGTGCTGGCAGATGCTGCATGGACGTGGTGAACATTTCTGCCTCCTCTTTTCCACAGCTGCCCCGCTTTCCTCTGTCTCTGCTCAGGGGTGGGTTTACACAATGAGCCGAGATGCAGCATTGCAGCTAATCATGGGTGACAGGGGTGTTTGCCCTGGTGGTTTTCAATTGGGACTGTCACGCGCACATAATAGGGATTAAACTTGTACACCCACTCTGTTTTCTTTCTGAATGGGGGCAGGGGAGGTTAGTTTTAGCTTTGCTGAAGGACCTGCCACATCAGGAAAAGGGCTGGCTTTTTGCTGAAGAAGAGAAATTGGCCCTGGAATGTGAGAAATTTTAGAAGAAAAGGCGCCTCATGTTACCAAAACACAGCTGAAATGAGTCCCAAGAGCCGCATTGCCAATTCATCACACTCTGCCACTGAGTATAGTTTGTGTAAATGGCAGATATGCTCTCTATATGATGTACTGTGACCGGACGCATCTCATCTGGCAGTGACTGGCCAATGGAGCTAGCAGGGCCATTCATCCCTATCACCCCATCCCCATCCACTCTGGCCTGGATGGTCACCCCCACCTCCACACAGCACTCAAAGTAAGGACATTTCCATACTGTTTCCCTTGAGAAAGTCTTCTTCTACCTAACTGTCTCTTGTAAAGCTCATTTTGAGCCTTCTCCAACCACATTTTTTCATGGACTGAGTCTAAAAGCATTATGCCTAGCTCTGCATCTGTATATGGGGATGCTTGCAGGATGTATAGATGCAGCTGGACTTGACAGAGGTAGTCAGTATATGGAAGTATACCAGAAATATTCAATTTTTCATGCAGAATTACTTGGGCAGCTCTGCCCTCAGCTTTTTATGTACAGACATGTATGTATCCTCATACACACGTTGCTGACTGAGATAACGGACCAGCACAAATGCACTCTGGTGTCCAAATGGACCAGTTCAGTATCTAGAAACACCCACATTTCCCTCGATGAGACGTTCTGTTCCTTTGTCCCATCCCTAAACGCTCCAACCTTCTTCTACCTCCGCAGCCCCTGGCAGGGGAGACACTCCAGCGCCATTCCCACCTGCCTGGAACCAAACCGCATCCAAACCCACGTGTTTCCTTCCCTCTCCACTCGGCTTGCGAGGACGCTCATCCCCTTGGAAGTCTGGAAGTCTGCATGCTTCCAACCTCTCCGGGACCGGAGCACACTGCAGCTGGTGAAGCTCCCTCCCTCCCTCTCCCCCCTCACTGCCTTTCCCAGCCCAAAGCGTTCCGCAGACGGTACTTACACAGCCTGAATGAGAAACCTCAGCTGCCGATCCCTGAGCCTGCTCCCAGATTCCTCCACTGAATGACCGTGTTCTCTCGCTCCCTCGCTTCACAGTCCTCAGCCCGGCGTGGGGATGATACAGGAACCAGACCTCTTTGGTTTACTTTTACATTGACGTCAGTGGCTTTCCTAGCCTCCACAGCTTGTTTTGGTAAAAGGATGTCTTCGGGATGGAGGGGAGGGGTCGGAAAGGGAGAGGAGCGAGGATGAGCTGGAGATGAGTTTTTGTGATGTGGGCAGCCAGCGGTGGGAGATTTTAGGGTGCAACGCTGAAAGAAGGGGAGCTTACAGAGCCCACCTTGACCCTGGCTGTAGATCATCACCTGGATGTGGGTACGTTGGAGGCCTGACCCTCACAGCTGCACAGAGTGCTGTTTTCCCACCTGCCCCAGCACCCCATCTGGGACACCCTGCCTTCCCCTCAGCTGTTTGTACCTGGGTGCTTGTTCAAAGGGAGAGAGAACATTGAGGGAGGTTTGGTGCCCCTATACAATGCCACACGAACACAGCTGCCTTGTTGTGCTGCCTCTGTGCCCAGGCTGGGGCCAGTGTCTGTCTCCAAGGACACAAGGAGATGCCAGTTTGAGTTGCTCTTACCATCTCAAAGGATGGCCTTAAACACATGGGCTCCATGGGCCATGCAGTTATAGATAGGTGTGTACCTGAACACGCCTCTCTGCATCCAGATCAGCCTTTTACAAGCTTATAGGTCACAGCATCTAGTACTGTGATTCAAGGACCTGAATAACTCAACTCTACCTAGATCCTTATACGGTTGGAGAGCACTTGTCTCCTGTGGAAATCCTGCTATGTCAGGATAAGGCTCAGATTTTATCCTGTTTTTTTTGCTGCACAGTGTCCACATCCATCTCCCAGCCCTGTGCAGTGGACATGTGCATGGACATGTTTTTGGGGCATGCACTGGGTCGGTGCTTGTGAGGGATTTGGGGAACACCAATAGAAAGTGCAGCTTGTTAGTGCGATGGTTAATACTGAATTATTCAGAAGAGATTAATCACACCTGTGTTTAGGACTTCTTTCTGGCTGGGAGCAAAACCAGATTTCTTTGTGTGGCCAAACAGCTTCCAGGAATTACAACGTAAGGCTTTTGTGACCTAAATGCTGATAGTTTTCTATTAGGTTCCTGAGTACCCGTTCACTTGGGTAGCATGATGCAAACACTTGAGCACTCGGATGTTAGAACCCCATGTAAGGGCAAATATGGAGCTTGCCCCAGTACTGTTGCACAACAGCAATTAAACCTGAGCCCTCTCTGGTTATGGATCACCTTTCTATGATGCATTTTGTCCAGCTCATAACACAACTAGTCTGTCATCCGTTATTAGACCTTCTGTATGACACCTTGATGCAAGCCATTCAGTACAAGCTCTTAGGAGCAAGCGTTGAGATTAGTCTGTATGAATCCAGGCACCAGTGCTCATAACAGCCCCAATCACCTGGTGATGTTGGTGTAATTGGGTTGGTCGACCCTGGGAAACTGCAGCAATAAAACCTTCCAGGGAGCAGGGATTATTGACAAGGAAGCATCACCTGGTACCACCAGAAGGACTGGGCTGTACTCGTTTATTTGAAAAACAGTAGTGAAAAAATAATCTTTGACCCCACTGTACCATCACTACAGAGAAGAAGAGACATGGGAGGGGAAAGCTCTTTGGTTGTTCAGTACATCCATGGCAGAGCCAAGTAATAAGTCTGGTTTCTTGGCCATTGGATCACACGCTCTCCATCATAAATAACTCTAAAGTCTCAAAGATCCCCGGTGTCCTTGTCAGAACCAATACATTGTTCATGGCTGAGGAAAGACAGAGTCTTATAAAAACCAAAAAAAGAGGACCTTGTAAATCACCATATCTATACTTAGAAATGTGTTAAAACTTCTAAGCTCCATTTCAGAGCACATAATTTTTTTTTTCTTTTTCCAAGTTGAAAAACCCATCCAAAGGTCAGTCAGAAACAGGAATAAAACTGCCTTTGAAATCTCAAGCTGCTGTAATAGCATTTTTGGCAGTGAATGATAAACTTGAACAGTTGAGGTTTACATGGCAGATGAAGTGAACACGTATTTGTCTATACATTAAATGACCCAGCAGCAGCCCGTTTTCATTTTTTCTCCCAACCTATAAGATTGTTTATAGGCTTTTACTACAAATGGACCTCCTGAACAGAAGAAGGCAGACCAGCTAGTTCTGAAGTAACCATCACAGTGGATCTGTGCCCATAAGCCATCGTTCCTGGGCGGAAGTCCCATTTTAATGATAACCTCCCAGGTAGCAGGAATATTAACTCTTCATTTGCCTGGCAGGGATTTTTACAGTCTTTCACAGATTTTGGAGGGCATGAAGGGTTGTTCAGGGAGATCTTATGATCATTGAAGTGTTAGATTGAAAGGGAATTGTGGCACATCCTGGCCAAAGCTTTCGGAGATGTCTGGGGAATGAAGCCCACCAGACACTACACAGAGTACACCTGGCTGAAGGGACTTAAGGGCCATGTATTCAGAGCTCTCAGTTTGAATGAAAAGCTGAGACAGTCCTTGATGGATCAAGGGTGATAATACCCATGGATGGCATCGATTTGAGGTCCCTTCTTTGTCACGCCTCACAGTCAGGAAGCTCTTGTTGGAGACCTGCATTGCAGTCCTTACTTTGTTAACCCTAGAGGGTCTGTTTTTAGGGAAATATCTTAATTTTCATTAGAGTGAGGACTGCTGTGACATCTCTTCCATGACCCTGGCTATGTAGCTGCACAATAACATGCCATATCTGGACAGGGAGTCCTAATGGAAACTGGGAGATCTTCTACAGAGGTGAATACATAGAATTCATTCCTGGGCATTTTAACTTGGCAACTGAGGGTCAGGTGATGTGGATTTGAACTCCTTGCATGCAGAAAGGCCTTTATTTGGGAGATATGCAATGAGAAAAAGTTCTCTTTCAATTGTGGGTTTGCATCCGAGCTACTGGATAAAATAAATTCCGAACAAGCAGGTCTCAAGTCAGTTGCCTACATGCAGATGCCATTTTAGAGATGTTAACTTAGCCTCGACTTGCTTTAATTACATGGCCTCCCACGTACCTTAATTGGGTGCCAATGGACAACTCCAAAGGCTCAAGGTGACACCAAGTGCTGAACCAAATTGAGGCCCAGCATCTTCTCCCAAGCCAAGTGGCCAGTAGCTTTGTCACTTGGCCAACCGACTAACTGAAGGGTGAAACAGGTCAGGTTTCAGTCACTTTTACCTTTTTTTAAGCCTTTGAGCAATGCCTCATCTGTGTGATCAGTGGATTCTGTGTTGGAGAGAGGGAAGGGAAGAGAAACTGCTAGAGGTCCTTTAGCTCTAATGCTGCCCCAAACATCAGCCCCACAGGGAAAACTCCATGACAAAATTTACATACATAAGGGACTGAAGCAGGGAGCAGATTTGTCCATGAAGACATTTCGATGCTGTCCATGCAGCTGACCAGGGAAAATAACATCTGGGTGCTCACAACGCTTTGATGATGCCCTCATCTCACAGAGCCTCACTTTTGCTCTTTCACATGTGTTTTTTCCTCTTGCCTTGCAAAACCAGCTTTTTGTGAATGAGAGCTGGTCCATCAGTAAGGCAAACAATGGCTCATAAAGACATCATCGTTCATTTGGGGCCCTGCCAGGAGTTATTATTTCTCCCAGTGCACTTTTGCCTGAGCTGAAGTTTACATTCAGAGGCCACATTGTCCTTGCTTTGCTGCTCACAGACCTCTGTGGAAGGGTCTTCAGGGTGAGGATGGAGGGAACTTAGGCTGAGCTCACTTTACTNTTTTTTTGTTTTTTTTTTTTTCATGTGGTTGGACTCGATGATCTCAAAGGTCCCTTCCAACCACTAAGATTCTGTGATTCTGTGATACTAAAAGCTTTACCTTTCCCTCCTGTCCCATTTTGCAGAAATTTAGGTATTGGACCAGACCCAGAGAAAAGTGAAACCATATCCAAGGATTTTGTTTACAAAATGAACACGTGGCAGCAGTTACCTGTATATTTTTTCCCCTTTCTCCTCTCCTCACATAAACCTGTGATCTGAGCAAATCTCCAAGAGTCTGTAATCTGTATTTACAAAAGCATTTTGCCACGTGAACATACAGGACTGTGATGCCACTATCTAAGGAGAATATATAGTGGGGCAGCCTGGTCCCATGTGCTGCCTGGCTATCTAACGTCACGGCTCCTGCTTTCTGTTGTGAAGGAATATGTGTTCCCTCCCTTCTAGGCCTGCCACAGTAAACAGAGCCCTGAGAAATCACCCTTCTAACACCAATAAAAATCTGTTATTTTACATTTTTTAGAGCAGTCTGTCTTGGAGCTATTTCTGGGAGATCTGGCCTGTGTAAAATTCCATGCCCATTTCAAATACTCTTACTACATTTCTTCCATCGTCTTGCTTGTCCATTCTGGCTAATATTAAGATTAAAAATATAAATAAAACCCCAACAACAATGTCCTGTACTGCCCAAAGTATCTCAGACAAACTGGCAAAGCACAGCAATTTTAAGGCTCAGTGGCCCAACCTTCAGAGCCCTTAAGGCTCAACTTTCCATTAATCAACAGGACAACTCATATAGGTCTTAGTTCAGTTGGTCAGAGAAGGACATACATAACTAACTCCCTGATTTGCAAATGGCAGATCATCTTGTACTTGAGAATTTTCCATGGTTTAACCTTTGATGGAGGAGGTCAGGTTCTTGAGGGAACCACCTGCTCCTTTCCTCGCACTGCAATGGGACGGGTGCCCCACAGCATAGCAGCGATGCCAACACCAGATGATGTAGAGAGCCGTTCCCAACCTTGACAAGAGTTAGAATAAGCTGTGCACTCTGGGAACGCCAGTTTGATGCAAAGCTGGTGATTTGTACACTTACACCTTGCCTACTTAATGTGAGTTTGACAGGTAAAATGCAATTTCTCTGTGGGCATGTAACCAGTGCCGATCATCTTTCACAAGAAGGATGTATGACTGTTGGAGTGGGTTCAGAGGAGACCATGAAGATGATCTGGGGGCTGGAACATCTCTCCTATGAAGACAGGGTGATAGAGTTGGGATTGTTCAGCCTGGAGAAGGCTCCATGGAGACCTTATAGCAGCTTTCCAGTATTTGAAGGAAGCCCACAAGAAAGCTGGAGAGGGAATTTTTATGAGGGCATATGTAGTGATAGGATGAGGAGTAATGGGTTCAAAACAGAAGAGGGTAGATTTAGATTAGGAAGAAAATTTTCACTCTGAGGGTAGTGAGACACTGGCCCAGGTTGCCCAGAGAAGCTGTGGATGCCCCATCCCTGGAGGTGTTCAAGACCAGGATGGATGGGGTTTTGGGCAACCTGTCTAGTGGGAGGTGTCCCTGACCATAGCAGAGGGGTTGAAACTAGGTGATCTTTAAGGTCCCTTCTAACCTTCAACATTCTTTGAGTCTATCCTTTTTTGGTAATACATGAACTGTGACATTAGAGGGACTTATCTATCCCAGAGCAGAAGAAGGTGGTGGGAAATAGCTATTCCCTTTAATTTGCAGCTTCCCTTACTCAAGCCCCGCCCTGCCCTGCTCTTAATAAGTGTGTCCTTGCTGTCACTTCCCCAGTTTGCTCTAAGGGTGTAGGATTTGTGGCTGGAATGAGCTGAGATGTTTGTAGCAAAACATGCTTGTTTTATGCAAAGTAGATCAGCCAATGAAGGGATATTCAGGAATATACTGGGCCAAAGTCAGCTTGGTGGTGTTAGACTCCTGGGAAATCGCATCTTCTTGATGAATAATAGTGTAAACAATTTGAACATTAATGATGCAATCAAAAGAGTTCATCTGCTGTGGCTAATTCTACTCCTGTTGAAATTGGTGGGAGTTCTGCCTTTGGGTCCTTCAGCTTCTAGGCAGGGCCTTCAACTTGAATTATGGCAGCAACACGCCATGTACCGTGATATGAATACGGGAGTTGTCACAGGACTTTATATGCCTTTACATGCCTCCACATGAGATGTAATAGCTTTCCTTGGCTTCTCTAGAATGGTAATTTTGGGTAAGAGACTTGCCCAAAACTATTTGTTAAAAAAACAACCAACCAAAACCTGAGCTGGAGCCCAGATGATTTTGACTGATCTTCTGTGTAGTGTCAGGTTGCTCATAGCTGAATGCTCCTCCTCCCATGAGAAGGGGTGTGCATATCTACAGAGTGGCCTTATCTACAGGCCGATCAGGGGGTGGCAGCAATTTGCCTTGGAAAGGAAGTTTTCTGGCCTGTCCCTGAACTACAATTCAAAAGGCCCTATCAAGCCGCTAGTGGTGGAATCGCCATCCCTGGAGGTATTTAAAAGATGGACAGGCGTGATGCTTAGTGACATGGTTTAGTGGTGGTTTTGGCAGTTTTAGGTTGATGGTTGAACTCAATGATCTAAAAGGTCCCTTCCAAACTAGATGTTTCTATGATTTGAAGCCTTTGTATGCATATGCCAAGCCATTAACATGCCATGTGCTACGTGCGAGTAATGTGTTCCTGGAGACACACTGATTTCTGAGTCTGATTCTGAATCAGGCAAAGTTCCCTCTGATGCTGCAAAACAGCTTGAAAGAGGATGCAAATGTAGGTTGTTTTTTTAAATATCTGTTCTGGCATGGAGCAAATAAAGATATGAACAGAGAAGGCCAAGAGGATCTGGTAGTAGTGCCAAAGTTACCACTCTCAGATGACTGTTGCCCAGGTTGGAGGACACCATCCTCCTGGGAAAATCTGGTGGAACCCACTTTTGCTGGATTTTGAGCTGAGCTGCAGGACCTTGCACTGAAATGGATAGGGCAGGTTGTCACAAGAGGCTGCTATATGGGAACACCTTGCAGAGGGTAGTGACAAACATCCACCCTCTCTGAAATCGCCTCTGTTGTCTGTGTGTGAGGAGGAGTCATGCCTAAGGATGAGGTGCTGTTATTTCCCTCTGCTTTGGCCAAAGCTCTGCAGTCACTGCACTGTCCCCTCCTGCCCAGCTACACATTTCTCCTGCCTTATCTGCACTGGGCAAATGCTGGAATCAGTTCCTGGGAACTGACTTAGAGAAGTGATGTGAAAGGGTCTTGGAGAAATGAAACATTGCTGAATCCCATGCTGGACCAGTTCCCTCTTCAGCCTTTCTGCAAAAAAGTAGTGTTGGAGCTAGTAAGGTCATAGTGGGTGAAGGAGGACTGGTCCTTGCTGCAACAGCATGGACTTTGGGGTGACTGGAGATGACCGCAATGGTCAGCTGTTGGTAAGGACAGAGTCTCATGAATCATTGCCCTTCTGAGCTCAGAAAATGCTGCTTTTCTGGTGTGTACTTTGCCTCTAACAACACAGTCTACCAGTCTGTTGGAGGTGCTGTGTTGCGGAAGCTCGGCTGGTGTGCACTGAAGAGATAGCATCTACTTGCATAACTGGAGGTACTCATCAAACTGCCTTCAGCCTCAAGCCCATCAAGAAGATGTATGAACACAAAAGGAAGCAGTAGAATGTTTAAGGAATAGCTAGTTCATTGGTATATTTTATAGAATGTTCATTTGCACTCTCTGAAGCCTTGCTGTGTGCTTGAACAATGAGGTCAAGGTCTTTCCTTTGGGAGCTTACCAGAAACAGGCACACATTTCATTCCTGGAAGAGATTATAGGGCTGTTATTGGTTTGTTCCTATTGATGGTATTGGGAGCTTTTGGCAAAGAACAGTGGATGTAAAAATGGGGGAAAGAAGTAGATCTCAGCAACATATTGTTTTGCTTCCATGCACCAATGGCTGTGTGGGCCACAGATTAATGAGAAAGTGATGTTAATTATCTTTGGCTGCCAGCACTGCTCTGAGGCAAAGCCATATCAAGTGATGATGAACAAATGTGAGTTGTGCGGTTGCTCTATGCTGTTATTGGAAATGGCCTCCAGCTCTGAGGTCTTCCAAGGTTACCTCTGACCATTTTGGGTGGGACACAATGGCATACACGTGCCCTCCCAATTAGATTATATTTGCAATGTCCTGCTTTTTATGTCTTTGATCTAATTAGGACAATTCTGATACCCCATCATTTGGAAAGAGTCTGAGTATGCAAGTGGTGTTCTGATCATAGCTATTAGTTTCAGTTGATTACTCAGTCAAAAGGACTCCTAAAACTCCTTCCCAGATATTCTTGGTCTTAAAAGTGCTATAACGACACCTGTGATCCCTGCCTGTGACCTGCTTAGTCAATGCATCTGGCAGCTGCCTTCTTGGCAGCATCTCAAGACATGACCACCTGTAGAGATGCATCATCTACCCAAGAGGTGGGGATGTGGATGAACTGGTTAGGTAGAACCATATCCACGTAGGTTCTGTCTAAACTCACCTTCCCTCCTGAAGGCCAGAGGCTACGGGCAATTTCTTTTTGTTATGTGATTTCTGTCATTTTTCTGAAGAGTCAGCCAGCCTGCAGCAGACAGGATACATGGGAATTTTGAGGCACTTTCTGACAGTCCTGATCAGGAGGACATGCACATGACCTAGCAAGGTGGAAGATTTTCAGAGAAAGGAAAATCTCTGGAGACCTTCACATGAAACCAGTCTGGAAACACCAATTGCTGGTTGCACAAGGTCTGAGCAACTGCTAGATTGCCTGTTGAACAGGGACAAAAGATGAAAGGGACAGAGGTACAGCCTTTCCCAGGGTGCCAGCAAGGGCAGATGTAGACTCAGTTGAAGAGAACACACTCTAGAGGGATATCCTAGTGTGGAGCCTCATGGTGTTGAGTCTGTTTACTGCAAAACCAGTGCACCCGCATCCTTTCCAGTTACCTCTGCTGCTCTTCCCCTCTCCCTGCTGCATAGAAGTAGAGTTATATTGTTATTTTCTAGCCTTGACATTAGCAGAAGACACGCCGACATGGCTGCATGACTGGTGAGGGAGATCCTACCCATTTGAGAGTGTGGAGACGAGAAGCCTGCTTGCTCCAAGGGAAGATGGAAGGAAGCAGAGACTACCTCTGCCTTGACACTTGTCATCTCCTCTCTTGGCTTCCATGGTTCAGCAAAGATGAGGTGTTCGCACCCAGACTTCTCCAGAGCCTAGAACACAGCATGATCTTGGGGGTGTCTGTGGAAAGGAGATTGTGACATTCCCAGCTCCAGGCAGTGCTTGCACTGGACATGCTGTTTCTTTGACTGGTTTTTGTGTTCTGGACAGTTCATTTAGTGCAAAGGCAGCATACCAAAAGCTCGACTCACCACTTCTTTGCTTTTTATGGGGTCCGCATCAAATACAGTCAGGGTGCTTTGCTAGCCTGAGGTCACCTCCTGAGGCAGTCAGATGCTGCAGAGAAGTGCAAACCCCTTCATTTCACATGCAAAAAATGGATTTCTGTGGAAGGCAAGTGACTGTCTGGTCCCAAATCACACGTCTCTATCTGCTTTCCACAGATAAAGTCATCTTCTCTGAAGGAGGTCAAGCACGGTGCATGTTGCCTTCTTCCCCACATCCATCAATCCTGCTCTGGCCTGAAGCAAAAAGACTGATAACCTTTTCTGAAGGGAACAATCTGAATCACTTGAGGATGAGTCAGGTTTGGATGGTTTCCCCACAGCCAGGCTTGGCAACGAGCCTAGCACCCTTGCAAAAGGATTAACCAGCTCTATCTGATCACAGCTAGTGGGAGAAGAGTTCTCAGAGTGGCTCATGTTTTCAGACTGGAGCCAACCATGTTTTGCACAGCTGAAGGTATTTGGGGGATGTACATCAGGTGCCAAGTACAATGTCCCTGGCAGTTTCACATGTGGATGGGGGTCTATGTGCTTGAGGAGGAGGCTGAGGTGAAGGGGTGCATGACAGTGTCTTAGGGGAGCTTTGTGTAAACTATTTTCTGCGACTTCCTCCTCATCACTTGTCTGTGCATTTTCCACTACTAAGGGCTGTGGCTTCTGGTCCTCTCCTCTGAAGTCAGTGAGAATTTTGCTATGGACACGAAAGGAAGCCCATTTCTGGACTCTGAACAACCAAATGTTGCAAACTGAACCTGCAACTATGATGGAGATGCTGGGTTTGGGTGTATGAGAAGCTGGTCAGGCATGGTCAGGCACCAGTTTCCCAACAGAAGCATTTAGTGTATTTGAGATGTCCTTGGGAATACTGCCTGACTGATCAATTCAGAAGGTGGTGGACCTCCTGTACCTCCTGTGAATCCAAAACCTTCCAACCCCAGATGGGCCTCTCAGACACCCTGGCATGAGATGCTTTTGTATGGGCAATGGTTAGAGCCTGCAGAGGCTCTCTGATGGAGGGCAGTGTCATGAGTAGAAAGAGACAGTGGTTTTGACATGGAAAGTAGATTTTGGCACTGTTTGCAGAAGCTAAACTAATGCACGGGCTCATCATCTGAGACTGGGTGTTCTGATGTCTCAGCATGTCCCTTCTGGTCACCCCTTGTAGCTCTGTCAGGGAATCTGGGACAGGATGCTGTAGTTTTCCATGGGTAGGGGAACTATTTGACGAATGCCAGATGTATCTTCTCAGTATATAATATCCTCCACTTAACACACCTCCTGACTGGAAGGCAAGAACTAACTGCTCATGTCATGGGTCAGTACTTGCTCACTGGACTCCTCTTTCCTTGCTTAAGTTCTTCCACCTTCAAAGGGATTGAACCTTTGGTTTTAAAGATGAACTTTCCAGGAACTGTGTCAGGTAGGCCCTGCATCAAAACCAAGCTACAAAACCTCCTCTTCCCCACTCAACCCTTGCTGTGCAATTTCCATGGTTTCCATACCCATGAAACCCATTGGCCATGTGGGTGAGAATTCATCTCACCAGCTCCAGGGTGGGTTTCAGCTCTGGATGGAGACCCAGACATGTAGGAATCTCCACGTCCATGCCCATGTTTTCATGTGTACTGGGTTCCCATTACACCCTGCGGAGAGCTAGTTGACAGAGATCAGACAGAAAGGTCTTGATTCAGTTGCAAATGGGCAACTGTGCAGAGGCTCAAGCACTGTGTGAGATACTCTCCAGCATCTTCAGCATCTCACTTGGCCTTCAGGTGCTCAGAGAGCACAGGTTTTCCAAAGCCCTGCCACACATTGTCCTAAACTTTCCATCTCTCTGAAACATTCCCATTCCCGAGAAGCAGTAAAAAGCAACAGCCCAAGTCTCTCCAACTTTCCTCCAACTCTTAAGAAGCAACGGGACTGTTTCTGCTAAGAAACAACAGAGCCCAATCCACTTGTCCCCTGACTTTCTCCAGCTCTTCCAAGGGAACGCTGTGGCCTGTCCTTCTGTGGTGCTTCGTGACACCAGTTTCTCTGAAGGCAGCACAACTGAAGGGCAGAGGCGAGGCACATTCCTGATAGGACCAAGATAGCTTTTTCCCATAGCTCCCAGGCAGTGGGAACAGGGCACTTTTTCAAAGGACTGCTGTGCCTAAAGTTAAAATAACAGGAGGGACAGAGTGGGAGATCCAAGCTGGATTATAGTACTTGGGGCTCGATGCCTCCGAATTAAAAGAGAAAAGAGAAGATGACAAAAGGATGCACTTTGGGGAGCTTCCAAAATACTTCTGTGACCACTTTGATATCTCTTCAGCCTTGCAGCACCACGGGAATAAATTTGCCTGATTCCATCTTGTACATACAATCTGAGCTGCAGTTTTGTTTTTATTAACAGGGATTACCCAGGCCTGTGGTTTTGTTGTTGTTTCCAAAAGATTTCTCCTGCTGTTGGGGTAGCTGGGTCCCTCTTCCTACCCCCCTGATGGAAGAACAATATTGATACAAGGTCTAAAGCACTTAAAATCAGATGGGCTGAGTGTTGTTTTACAGCCTTGAAGCCCCAAGCTGTCTTTGTCCCTCTGATTTTTCCACAACTTTACAAGCCATGGAAAATCTTGTCTGTTTTCAACTTATAAATCTCCATCAGCTGCAGAATTGCCTCTCATGAGAAAATAAATACACAGGGTACTCTGGGGTTACTATGGTGTTGTAGGTGACAATCTTTGAAAGCTTTCACAATGGAGCCCATGCTGCCTGTAAGAGCAAGGAAAGGGGAAAATTGCTCTTTATTATTTTAAAGCTATATCTTGAAAAACAGGAACTCATGCCAGGACAGTTTATTTTGATTAAAGCCAAGTTGTCCTTCAATTCCCCTGAGACGAGACTGAACTTGAGGGCAAGTAGCAGAATAGAGAGGGGGGAGACTGAACGTTTAATCTATGCTAAGTGATCGCTGATATTCAGGAGCAGCAGCAACAGGGATGAGTCAGGTGGAAAATGCTATCTTCTCCTCGCAGAACCAGACAGCTACAGACAATGAAGAATACTGGGCATTTAAGTCACAGTTGAACTCCCTTGTCCAGCATCCCGATGTCACTGGAGCTCAGCCTTGGGGCTGTTTTGACCCCACCTGTCCCACCAGAGCTGAGCTGGGAGAATGCCTGGGCCACACCAGTAAACGATACAGGAGCATCCCAAGGACCTGAATATGATCTATAGAGTTGACTTAAACACAAGCTTACAGGGTGTGGTTGTGGTTTGATCACACCAAAATGCCATGTTGCCTTGCTGTGGATTTAACCTTGCAGGGATGGATTGACTGCCAAGGAAGCAATGGAGGGAACCAACCACGGCTACAAATAAACACCACCTCACAGGGTGATGATTCAGGTCAGAAGGGACCTCTGCAGTTTCTAGCCCATTCTCATGGCTCAAAGCAGCATCAGGGACATCCAAGGGATGCTGGGTGTTTGTTTGGTGGTGAAACACCAAGAAGGTACCTTGTCGCAAGCACCCATTGGGGAACTTAGCCCGTGGCAAAGCAAAGCTGTTCTTTGTGTCCTGGGACAGACACAGTCACTTCCGGTCAAACTTCTGTTTCCTGACAGCACCCCCAGGGAAGTGGTGATGCTAGTGGATGGGGATTTTCCCTTCGCTCATCCTTTCATTACTGGAGAAGGGCCTGTCAGAACCGTGAATCAACAGAAGGAACAAACAGTCCCTGACTGGGCTGTTCTGCACAGTCTTTGTGTTCATCTGATTCAAACCACAGGAGAAAGGGCATTTTCCAAGTTGCTGTGTGCTACCCAGCTCAGGGTGGCTGGAGGTCTCCTCTGTGCTTACAGAGGAACTGAAGCTTTATGGTCTGGATGTATATACACTGTATAAGAACAGAGAAAACAGGCATGAAATTTTTTGTCCAACTACTCTCCCTACCTCCAATATTTGTGCATTAAAGGTCTTCTAAAGTGCCTGTGAGTTTTACAAATTTAGCAATCCTCAGTGTATTTTTCTTCATGACCTACTGTCCTGTTGATTTGTACAATTTTTAGTATCCCCAAAATACTGTGGCAGGGATTTCCACAGTTTGAACACACGGTTTTTATGAAGAATAATCTTGCATTTGCTTTGAATCTTCCTTGTGTTGGCTTGATCAAAGGCCTAGATTTTACATTTAAAAAGACCATGAAAATTCATCCTCTGTGCCCTTTCTGTGTCTTTTGCAGTTTTATAAATCTCTGTCAGCCCTTCTACTGCTCATCTTTTTTTTTTTTTTTCCCAGTCTGAAAAACCTTGGCATGCAATTCATTCCTGAATTTCAGCTTCACGAAACCTGAGATGATGCTTTCATGATGCTTCTAAACCAAGATCTTGTTCCAGCCTATCGTTTTAATCTGAATTTTGAAACCCTTCTTAAACCATTTCCGATCCTTCCCATATGGAACAAGCAGCACAGCTTGATACTTAGAGCAGTTAAATTTTCCATACAGAGAGAAGTGATCATTTAATGAAGAAACGGAAGTAATCTGAAATAAATGTCAATGGGAACATGTGGCAGTTAAATGCGAGCAGCAGAAGCAATAACCACCCAAGCCCCATGAAGATTACGTATCATCTCCTCCTTGTTCACCTGCCAGGGATGTGGAAAACAAGCAGCAATGCAGGGAGGCAGCATGGACTGTCAGATGTAAAATCACACCCAGGGCTTCAGAGCCAAATCTCTGAAACTGCAAACTCCAGCTGTGCATGTAAGATCTGCAAACTACAATTGCCCTGGCTAAAGCCTCCCTGTTCTTTCCAGGAACATAACTGTGCAATCTGGGCCCTGGGGGCTTCTGCAGTGTCTTCCATCCCTATGTGGTTTCCCAGAGATTCGGACAAGCTGGATTTGCACAGAGAGGGAGAAAGGTTTATCCTGCTGGGAACTGGCTGGGATGGTCACAGCTCAAAACTATAGTGAGATGCAGCAGTGGAAATCATTAGAGGTAGCAAAGCAGAAAGGGGTGAACAAGAAATTGTAAAAAAACTTATCTCATCCGGATCAGGAACTATCAGGGTCCCTTTTTCCCCTCCTGCTCAAACTCTTTTCTCTGCAATGTTTGCAAGGATCTCAATGATCGCCTGCCCTGGTGGGGCTACGACTATGGGTGTTGTGCCTGACATCAGCTGGGAGGGATGGGATGTGGGCAACTGTGCAATGATGAGGATGTAGAGAGGTTGGGGTTGGTCTCTTCTCTCAAGTAACAAGCAATAGAACAAGAGAGAATAGCCTCAAGTTATGCCAGGGAAGGTTTATATTAGATATTAGGAAAAATTTCTTCACTGAAAGGTTTATCAAACATTGGAACAGGTCGTCCAGAGAAGTGGTGGAGTAGCCATGCCTGGAGCTATTTAAAAGCTGGGTAGATGTGGTGCTGAGGGACATGGTTTAGTGGTGGTTCCGTCCATGTTACGTTGATGGTTGCACTCAATGATCTTAAAGGTCTCTTCCAACCTTGACAATTCTACAATTCTATGCTTACCCGTCCTGCTGGGCTTCTGTGCCTGCTTGCTGCATGCTCTCCTCCTGTAAGATCTGTTTGGGAAAGACTGCTTTCCTTTTTCCTCTTGCAAAATTTCTGACCAGCTCATTCCTAGGCCACTCTTGTTTGTCCCTTCGTGTTCCCTTGTTTTATTTTTATATTCAGGAGAATTAGTTGTTTGGAGAGGGCTGTTTGGAGTATCTGAAGTTCTGCATCATCTTGTATCTGCTCCACAGGCTTTTCTGTCCCAGGAGAGTTTTCCTTTCCATCATCTTCTCACCAGCCAGAAGACGTTTTTCTGGGAGTTGCCTTTCTGATACTGCCATTCCCTTTTTGCCACATCTGCTGTGTCGCAGTTTCCTTGGTTGCAGAAGGAGCATTTTCAAGCTGGCTGTCATAGTCAGGGCTGATATATTCTTGCCTGGAAATTGCTGGACAAGAAAAGGCTGCTGAGAAGGCAGATTGTCATTACAGATCAAAATCTTGCCATCAAAGACATAAGCAGTAAAAAGCATGTGGTTTACTGGCTCTGAGGTTAGCTACTGCACTCCCTTCTGTGCTTTTATTTTATTACATTTTTGATCACTAAATAAATCATCAGCCTTTTTTGCCTTTTGTTTTTGTTCTTTGGTGTCTTTTTTTTTTCCTCCAAATAGGGAGAGCCTCCCTGCCCAACATAAAAACAATAATTCTGGTTTTGCTGCCACTAGACAATAATGAACATCGTCATCAGGACTCAACAGCCCCAGAGGATAGCTGGTCCATAGGGGCAGAATGGGAGAAAGGAAGAAAAATGGAAAAAGGCAAACTTTCAGACTCAAAATGGTGGGGTGAGCTGAGAGTTAGGTCTCCCTGGACACCGCTGCCAGGGCAGGGGGTTGGAAGAGAGAAGGATTTTGAAAAGAGTGGGGATAGCATTTCCAAGGATATGGTCGCCTTTGAGGATGTGGGTTTGAGATGGATGAAGAATCATCAGGTTTAGTCCATCTTACCCTGTATGTGACTGCTGGATCCATTTCATTTTAGCAGAACAATGATGCTGTGGAGATCTGGGTGTATCTGCTGCTGAGGAGGGACAGGAAAATGGAAGCAGATGGTATTCACCATAGGAAAGCATCTCCTGGGGAAATAGATGGGAATGAAAAAATCAGCCATGAAGTCTAGAGGCAGAAATTAAACATAAGTAAATAGGTGGAATAGATGCAAATTTTACTCTATTTCATTTTCTAAAAATTAAGGAGGAGCTCATTGCTTCTGTGCCTTATGTTGTCTGGGTTCAAGAGCTTGAATCCCTGGGTGTCAGTGCTTGTGTTTTTGACACACATTTGGCAATGGGAGCAGAAAGAGGAGGGTGAGGCCACACTGTCTCCGTGGGCCTTGTGGATGCATGCATAGGGTGGCAACTTCTGCACCCATAAATGGATGCTGTGAAGGGAAGGATTGCTGGTGGGAAGAGATGGACAACCCTGTGGCATGCCCCTGACATGAGGGAGTTGGGTGGTGGGGATGAACATGAGTGACTTGCTCAGGGAAGAGTTGGAGATGGCTAAAAATAATTTCTGTCGCAAATGCTTTCATAGAAGTGGTCCCACATCGTCACAAAGGGATGGTCTGGGTGCCTTCTAAAGGGCTAGTCTTGCCCTATTTTTAGTCTGATTTCGTAAGGCAATGGGCATCTGTCCATCTTTCCCTATGATCCTCACTGCTCCAACTTTTCAGTCTTTCAGCCACCTGGAACTGAACAGTACCAAGGATTGGAGACCTCAAAGGGAAAGCCTTCTGGCAGGTTTCTCAACACTCAAAGGAGAACATCCATGTCGTGAGAGGCTGCTACACCATATCCCCTTGCCCATGATGCAGATATTAGGGATGCATTGCCTGGTTGATATGCTCTACTGCACACACCATCATTTGGGGACATGAGAATGACTAGGGGTTCCTGCATGGGGAAAATAAGTGTGCTTTTGGATGTAGATGACTCAGGTGGTGGGGATGACATGGGATGGGAGCATGGAGGAACCAGTGTTGCCTGGGGAGTACTGTGGGGCATGGTGGGTCTGTGACCTGCTCCTGAGCAGGGGATTCGGGAGCAAACAGTGCTGGTGGCAGAGCATTTAAAAAGGCACTTTTTGGCATTGGCTTTCCCAGTGCGGGAAATGTGAGAAAATGCAAAGTTCCCATAAAAGGAAGGGCAGGAGAGGAGCCATGAATCATGGTAAGGCAGCGAGCTGGAGAAGGAGCACAGAGCATCCTGGCAGGAGAAGTTGATCTGGGAGGAGTCCTGGTCATCCCAAAGTACTGCAAGATGCCTTTGGCCTCCTGCAGCTTGGTAAAAGACCCATGGCTGGGGTCCGAGTGTGTGGGAAGGGCAAAGACCCCTGCAGCCCCTTGGGAGGGATCATAGGCCTGCCTGCTCCTGGGGACAGCTGAAGGATGGCTGCTGCATCCAGCTTCCACAAACATGGCCATGCTCCTTTGTGCTTCCTCCCTGGGCTGCCTCCTCAGTAGATGCTTGTGACAAGGTGTCTCTGACATGCCTGAGCCTGTGTGTGGGACCTGACCCCAGCCTGGCTGAAGTGAACGATGAAAAGGTTGTGATGCCAAGGAGACAGGTTGTCTGGTTTCCATCCTGGGAGATGAGACTGATCCCCATAGCTGATTCTGTTTTGTGGTTGGACTAGACACCTCCTGAGGTCCATTCCAGCCTGTGATCTTTTGATGATGCTATGGTACATGGTGTCCTGTGCTTTGTGGCCAGGATGCCACTATCAGATCTGTGCAAAACAAGTTTTGAGCCCTATGGTTTGCACTGGGGAGCATGGTGGATCCTCCAGGCAGGGGCACTACATGACCAGAGTTGTGTTCAGAGGGAACCAGCAGCTGCTGGTTCATGCTGGGACACAGCTTGAAGGGACACGATAAATGCTGTTTCAGGAGGGTGGGCTGTGTTAGGGCTTTGAGTCTTCTCTAGTTGTGGATGGGTTTTCTCTTCACTGGCATCAGGATGAGTGCGAGGATGGTTGCACACTGGCTGCAAACCTCTATTTCTTGCTTCGTAAGACATCCAGATATTCCAGTATGTTCATGCCTGATAGCAGAGGGTGGTTTAGAGACCACGTCTCACTCACCATAAGTTGTGTTTGGCTAGAAAAGCCTTTGGTTTTGATGTGAAGGCATCAAGAACTGGTGAATTCACCCCTTCCTGTACTGGCTTGTTTTAGTGGTTTATCATCTGCCTTGTTAAACCACGCACTTAATTTTTCTTTTGAAATGGTTTGGTTTCCTAAATACGAGTTTGAGCCATGCTGTCACACATTAAATCTCTCCTGCAGACACTCCAAAGGTCTGTGCTGACCTTATCTCACTTTTCCTTTGCCGGTAGACAGCCAAACCACTGGGGCAGAACAGCTGATTTATCCTGATGTAAATCAAAGCGCAAACATATCCCGAACCTATTTTTATTTGGCCAAGAGAGATAATTGAGCACAGCTGCGATTACGTGAATGCAGAGGGTGACCCTTGTGAAATCTGGGCTTCGAAAAGGCACAGATAATCCTGCGTGATGCTGTTCTGACTATCACGATGACCTGGGTGGTGGGCACAAAGCCCATTCAGGCACCAAGCAGGGGAAGGTTGGCAAATAGGCTTGAGGACAGAGAGCTCTGGTATTCTCTGGTAACTTTCTGTGCTGGATACAGAAAAGATCTGGATGTGGAAATGTGGTTGCTGCCCATTGTGTTCCTGCCCCTGCCTTTTGGACTTGGAGCCCTGTGGTTTGCACCCTCCCCAGGTTCATACGCCTGAGTCTTGCCCTCCAGTATGCCACATCGCATTCCTCAACCCCCTCCTTATCCTCTGGGGAGACAGGGCACATCCTGACTAAGAGCTAAGAGCACAATACTGCGCCATAAAACTGCAATTTTTGCCTCAAGTAGGTGGGTGCGAGCCAGATTTGCCCCATGTTAAAGCCTGACCTGTTGTCATACATTTCCAACCTTCAGCTAAGACTCTGATTCTGTTTAAAAAAAAAAAAATAATAAAAAATTTATTGCTGTTTTGAAAACCTGAGAATACCCATGGATCTGCTGTTGTTTTCTCCTACAGCACCTGCCACAGCGGGAGCAGGCTGCCAAGAAAAATAAAAATACTAATCCCTCAAACCCTCTAAGCCCTGCTGGTGTTCAGTCCTTGCCCTGCTGTAGCAAACATCTACCCCCTCGGCGTGCAGGAGATGCGGTTAAGAGGCAGAAGTCCCCAGTTCCCAGCTTTTGAGTAGCTCGTGTGGAGCACTCTGAAAGCTTACTCTGCACCCAACTCTTATCTAAACACGCCTAAGCCCCAGCATGCCGCTTCAGCTGCGCCGGCTTTACACTCCGGGCTGTTTTGAAAGTGAATTTGTAAAGCCATTAACATTATTTAAACAGTTTAGCCACAGAATTACCCGGTGGTGCAATCCAGCTGCCAGAAATGAGACGCGAGGCTCCTTTGCGCTGCGGATCAAACAAAACTCAGCCAAAGCACGTGGGCTCTGTAGGATGCCAAAACCCATGGTGATGGGGGGAGTGAGAGTTTTCTGGCTTTCCGCTTAGCAGGAAATGTCATCAAGTGTGGGTTGTATTTTTTTTTTTTTAATAAGCTGGTTTGGGTCCAAATCAGACCAAAACCATACTACTTTTTTTTTTTTTTTTTTTTTCCAGAGGACTGAAAGGTGTCAAGCTCTCCTGGGTCTCCTAATGCAGCTGGTCTCTCATTTCAACTGGTGGCTACAAAGCCCATTTAGAGACACATGGGGAGCTTAGGGCCTGCAGCCAGAGCTTTCCATGCCCTGGAATTCCCACCTGCAGTGCTGTGTCCAGCTCTGGAGTCCTCAACACAAGAAGGACCTGTTGGAGTGGGTCCAGAAGAGGGCCACAAATATAATCTGAGGGCTGGAGCACCTTTCCCAATGAAGATAGGCTGAGAGTTGGGGTTGTTCAGTCTGGAGAAGAGAAGGCTCCGGGGAGACCTTATAGTTGCCTTCCAGTATCTGAAGGGGGCTTACAAGAAAGCTGAAGAAAGACCTTTTGCAAGGGCATGTACTGATAGGATGAAGGGTAATGGCTTCAAACTAGAAGGGATTAGATATCAGGAAGAAATTTTTCACTCTGAGGGTGGTGAGACACTGGAACAGGTTGACCAGAGAAGTTATGGTTGCCGCATCCCGGGAGATGTTCAAGGCCAGGTTGGATGGGGTTTTGAGCAACCTGGTCTAGTGGGAGGTGTCCCTGCCCATGGCAGAGGGGTTGGAACTGGATGATCTTGAATGTCCCTTCTATGGGGACAAAGCATTCTATGATTTTATGATCTCATTGCAGACCTCACCAACATCACCTCCTCTGAGGCAACATCCCCCCAGCTCCTTGCCTCCTCCATGCTGAGGCAAAGCTCTGTTACTGTGCAGAAAAGGTTCCGGGAAAACATGCTTGAAGATTTGGGGAAAGACTCAGGAATCTGACATTTTTCAGGCAGTTGCAGACTCCTTCAAGCTGCAGCCTTGGCAAGGCTCATGCATAGTGGAAAAGTCTGAGCCAGTCTGGGTTACATCAGCTGAGATTTTTTGTAACCACGCATCAAGACATGCTCCCTCTCCTGAGGTAACTACCACAAAGCACAGAGGATTGGAGAAACTGAGGCACAGAATGCCCAGATGATGTCTCCAAGGCTTAAAGAGGGTGTCTTCTGCAGACCCTGTTGGTAAGTGATGTTCAAGGCAGATTATTTCATGCTCTGAAAAAACAGGTGAAAAAACAGGGGCTGAAAACATGCCAAGGTCGAGGTGTCATTCTGAATCAGGATTTTTTCTCTTGCTTGTCTCATTCTCTTGGCTGGTGTCTTAGGACAAGCCCTGAAATCTGCCTTTGTTCAGAATAAAACATTATCTTAAGTACCAGTATTCTTCCTTTTGAGTGCATTGCCTTAATTGGCTATTTGATGTGTTCCTCTGAAATTTTTCAGACATGCAGCTGGGAGAAACAATGGGTATTGTTTTATATTTAGACCGAGAGTTAAAAGCTGAAACACGCAAAGAGGCATCAGCTGCTGGAAGGGCTCAGACCATCAGCTCCCTCTGCTGACCTGCTTGGGAGAGAAGCAGTGCTGCCAAACTTGAGGACTCCTCGGGCTGGAAAAGTGGGGACTGAAGTAACACGACAGTGTTACTTAGGAGCAGCACAGAGGTGGAGACTAGGGGATGACTCTTCACAATTTCTGCCAATGCAAGTACTAGAAGACTCCAAAAGAAGATACTGAGGGCCGTGGTCAAGAGAAAGAGGTGTGTGTTCACATAGTGTGCTGTGAAACTGTGGAGCACCTTGCTGCAGGAGGCTGCAGATCTGGAAAATTTGTGTATGCTCACAAAGAAACTGAAAAAGTCTGGGAGGAACGTTCACTGAAGACTCCTAAATGCCTGCCTACTAAATTCTTACCTGGGAAATTCCCAATCCATGAGCTGCTGAATGCTGGGAAATGTTTTAAGGAAATATCGTTATATATTTGTTCTAAGCCTATGTTCTTTCTTGGGCGTCCACTGCTGGAGACAGGATGCTGACTCACCCAGCTTATTCTCCCGTTAGTCCCAGGGGATGGTTGAAGTGTCCAGAAGAGGTGGTGTACACATAGTTTGGTGCACTGGAGCTGGGAATGATGGAGTCAAAGAAATCCTTATTTCAGTGGGAAAATGGATGTGGTTAGATTTTCTTATTGTCTCAGCCTCCATGCAGAAGGAACTGACAGTGCAGAGACATCTACACCAAATGGAGATGTTGCAATAGGACTGAGGATATACTGACTTTGGGTTCAGACAGGCAACCCAAAGAATCATTTTTTCTCGAATCCTTCTTTTTGAGGTAGCACTGACATAGTCTGGACATTCAAATATGGCCTTATAGCACCAAGAAACCTGTATCAAACATGATAATCGTAATTTGAAGTGAGGTTCCACCGACACGAGTGAAGTCACTGCAAGAGCTAGGCGGGAAATGGCTCCTAAATACCAGGAAGATCAATATATAATGAACATTTATGAATTTTGTAAATAAAAGGGCTGTATTTATAACGTGTGGCACTGAGCTAGAGAATGTTGATTCTTTTGAGATGTCAACAGAGTACCTGGGCTGCTTCAAACAGAAAACCATAGGAGTAGAAGACTATGCAGGGAGACTTTTCTTGCTAACTGATGAGTTTTTTTCCTAATCCACTATGTTAAATGAGCTTTGTGGAGGTCTTCCTGTAGTGTTTTAATGACATCTCTGGATTATTAGACAGGTGGCTTGCAGATTGAGGAGCCAGCCTGCCAGAGCAGAAGGCATTATTAGGGGAAGGGTCAAAACCTCCAGCTCTGGAACTACATTCTTTTCCTTTGAGCACTCAAGAAAAATGAGAAATTCCCTGGGAGATAAAAACTATGCTTGATGGTCTATACCTCTGTTTATGCAAAAGCTGGAGATGAATGCCTAAAAATAATGCCCTAATACTTCACTTGTCAGCCACAGCTCAGTAAGATGAGATCCCACGTTGCACTTGCCTCCCTCTTTCATCTTAAAAAAAAAATAAAATATATATTTATTCTGCTTTCCCCAAAAAGGTTGTAAAGACCTACCCCCCTGAAATAAAATAAATTGACATAACTCCAGGAAAATGACTGTATCATGCTAATTTATTGCCCTGGCTTGAGGTGGAGCAGAGGCAACTTTCTGCTAAGGGAGAGAGACCCTTATTTATATTTATTGGTGTGGCAACCAGGGCCAGCTGACTGGGTTGTTTACCCCATGAAGGGGTTGCACCTGTAGGGAGGATTGGACAGGTGACCCAAACTGACCATTAGGCTATTCCATCCCATCTGCCATGCTCAGTATAAACACTGAAGGATCAAGGGGGTTAGTTTGGTTCTTCTTCAAGAACTTTTCTTCTATGGCTGTCTTGCTGTAATATTGATGTCTGGACAGGACCCTGCAGTTCATCTACCTTCAGTCTCCATTAGTGAATTCTGGAATCCAGTTCCTATTCCACACTGAATCTAGTCTGGAACTTTCTTAGTGCCTTCCAGCGACATCTTCCTGGGAACTTGATATGGTTTTGTATATATTTTATCTATTTCATTATTTCCTTTTAAATTGTTATTAATATTTCATTAGTTCAGTTTTTTTTCTAAGCTCTTAAATCCCTTTACATCTATTTTTCCTTGCCTTGGAGTGAGAAGTGGGGAGAGCATCTGTTGTCTTGTCATTGGCTTACCTGGCCTAAAGCACAGTACTTTGTAGGATTTTCAGGAGAGAGGTTTTGCTGTTAGATGAAGTGAGAAGCTATTTCCAGTTGGGTTGATAAAGCTCTGAGCACAATTGACTGTAGTGCACATCTTCCTCATTCCTGCTGTCTTTCTCTGCTGCTTGGTGTGGAGCTACTGAGCAGACGAAGCTTTCTGTGGACCTTCAGAATACTTCATCAGGCGAACTGCCCAGAGCTGGAGTGGCCAGGAAAAGGCCTAGAAAAATCTTCTAGGTGCTTTTGCTGCAGAAATAATATGCATGTGTGTTGGTGAACCTAACTTGGAAGCTCTTGTCTTTGTCAGATACCACCTTCTTTGTTCAGTGCCACTTTTTCAGCAATTGATATCGTGTTCCTATAGCTGCTAGCAGGTTGGCATCAACACTGTTGCTGATCTTGTTCTCAGTGCAAACACATGGAGAAGATAGTTTGCAGGGCTGGAAGGCCATCTTTCGCACCTATGTGTGTGTGTAAAAAAAGGCCATTTTTTGTAACCATTACACAATTTAAAAATCCAGCTTTTCCATGGAAAGCTGAGTGTAAATTATTTTGAGATACTGAGCACCTTGCTCTGGACTAAATTGTGGACTTCCATTAGATTGATTGGGCACCTTTGCTGGCTGAAACTATTATATGAAAACTGGAATCTTCTCACATAAGCTTCCATTTTAACAGAAAATGGCTGATTTAATAAAGAAATGTAGTTTCCCACCAAATATTTTGAACAGCTCTAAAATGTTGTCAAATGCTTTCCCCGGCTTGGGAGGCACATATGAAAAAAGCTGAAATGAAGGCTGAGAATGTAGTTTAGTTAAATAATGCATGCCAGGAATTTAGCCTTCTTTTCTGTTTTTAATTTGTCCCCTAGGGAATGAAAGTTTTCTTGATTGTACACATTATTGGATATTATTTTTCATCTAGTTGTAGTAAATATTTCTCAGTTAGTGACAGTTTCATGTCTGGTTAGCTTTTTGTAGGGTACACAGATTACACAGTAATGTTTGTGATCTTTGATGAGATTAATGACACTTCAGATGAGGTCTGTGCAATGAAAATTAACCCTCCTGAAATATTCTTGAGTGTTCACTTAATGTGTGCTTTTTATACCAGTTTTCTTGCCAGAAAACTCATCCACTGGCACACTTGCTGTAAACTCATCAAGAGGGTAGATGCACGAGAGGCAAATTCATTTTTTCCTTTGCACAAATATTTGCAGAATCAGGGTGTGGGATTTTGGTGGGGTCTTTTGACATCTTTGCCCATATCTTTAGTGTTGGCATCCCAGATTTAATCAAGTCAGGCCGCGTTACTGAGTCAGATAGCTGGGAAAAACACAGAAGTGAAAGCAATCCGTGTATTGCTGGAAAAATCACATCGCTAAATGCCAAGAGGATCTGACTGAAAGGACAGAGAAAGAGGCAAATGCCAGTAATTGGCCCTGACACAAACTTATTTATAGCAAGCCTAAGTAGGGTGAATTCTAGTCTGTTGGGTTCACCTCTCAGGATCAGGCCCTGGGTCTCCGGGGATTTAATTTCTCAGAGAACCACAGGGATGGCAGATGGGAAAGACTTGTTAGGTCATCCTGTCCACATGCCCCGGCAGGAGCGGAACGGGATTGTCTCTTTGCTTCATTCTCAAGTGCCTCCTCTAGATTTAAACAACTCCAGCATCAAGACTGTTACTGCAAGAAAATCCTGCTACCTACATATACTTCTGCAAAAATGCTTTTCTTTTAAAGCTCTTGATGTACATTTGTTAATTTTGCTTAAGTTGCATCACAAAAGAGAAAAGTGAAAAAATCAAATGTGACCTTGGGCAGCTCAAGCTATCTGATGACTTAAAAGTAGAATTAGAGCGCTTATAATGAAAATGGGCTTTGTGTAGACTTGCTACAGGGCAGAGTTAATATTTTTGGCTACCTTAACTGCATTTCTTTACATTAACGTTCTTGGATGTCTTTAATTTTCAACATAAAGTGAATTTCCAGTGTTTGTAATGCTTTTTTTTCTTGGTACCTATATCCTGTAACTTGCCTACCGGAAAATTACTGATATGCTTTCAACCATAACTTCATCTGGCTTTAAGTTATTTTTAATAGGTGGTTTTATCTCCTGTTTCTGTGCTATCTCTGACATGAACTACTTTTATTAGCTATGTGATTGTGTGTGTGCTTTGCGCTTGCTTAGGTAGGAGAGGTTGCACAGTTATCTGGTAAAATCAAGGATAGGCATATGAAAGACATACTGTAGCAACTAGAATAATTCCTTTTTCACTTTTTTTTTCACTAAAGTAAAAGGGTCATGGGAAAATACTAATTCAGCAAACACAAAATTCTTCATTTGGAAAAAAAAAACTTGGGTTTACAGTGATTTTTACAGTCCAAGGTTAGGCTTCAGTGGAAACTGGCCAGGATTAGAGGCCAGGAACTCTTGAACCTGCCGGTTTTTGAGCCCTGGGTGAGTTCACATAGTGATTAACCCCAGGAGCAGGGGAACGTGGGTGCTGCCTGCAGCAATGCAGTGCCATTGGTATCAATTTCTGTTTTGCTACTACTGGCTGTGGAAATGAATCAAATGCCAATTCTGCTGCATGTGTGCACCATGTTTGGAAAGCTTCCAGTTACTAGGAAACTAAAAATTATACATATACTGATTTGAATCCTATTTGGGCAGGAATTTTTTTTTTCCCTGTCAACAGCCGGCTAAACATGAGCCAGCAGTGTGCCCAGGTGGCCAAGAAGGCCAACAGCATCCTGGCTTGTATCAGGAACAGTGTGGCCAGCAGGAGTAGGGAAGTCATCGTGCCTCTGTACTCGGCACTGGTGAGGCCTCACCTCGAGTACTGTGTTCAGTTCTGGGCCCCTCACTACAGGAAGGACATTGAAGTGCTGGAGCGTGTCCAGAGGAGAGCCACCAAGTTGGTGAGGGGTCTGGAGAACAAGTCGTACGAGGAGAGGCTGAGGGAACTGGGCATGTTTAGTTTGGAGAAGAGGAGGCTGAGGGGAGACCTTATTGCCCTCTACAACTACCTGAAAGGAAACTGTAGAGAGGCAGGGATTGNTTTTTTTTTTTTTTTCATGTGGTTGGACTCGATGATCTCAAAGGTCCCTTCCAACCACTAAGATTCTGTGATTCTGTGAACTTGGGAACTGTGCTTTCCTGCCAATTTAGAGTCACAATTGTGTCATTTTTGGCTGTGATACTCTCAATCTAATTAATGCAAACAAACAAAAAAAAAAAAACCCGTGCAACTTTACTATCTTCATTTAGCTGGCAATATAAATTGAAGTCATGTGCCTGGAGATGAGCTGCTGCATCATCCAGGTGTTTATGAGCTGCTGTACCACATTCCTTTCCATGCTTGTGAAAAAGCACTGAGAAATTTTTTCAGCATCATTTTCAAGAGAAAATTTTTGGCTTCTAAACCAAGTCTCCATTTCCCTGCAAGGAACTGAGTTCTATGATGAATTCAGCCCTCGCATACTGTAGCTCATGTTTTATGGCAGATATCCATAGACTTAAGGGAGAAACTTCCATCTTCATAGGAAGGTATTTTTATCAGAAATGGCTAACATCTGAAAAGACTCAGCTATAAGACACATGGGATGGTCCATTTAGATGCTACCCAGCAAAAGAACTTAACTGAGGGGCTTAGATTTAATGCTGAACTGTTGGATATGTGCAGTAAAATGACATGAATTTTGCGCTCTTCTTGGAGAAGTGGTGTCTGGGTTGTCTTCTGGAGTTGGCTTTCATGCTATCAGAAAATACCAATTTACTGATTTCCACTTTAGTGGAAATCTGTGCTTCAGTGGCTGAGGTGGGCACTGAGATCTCAGCATGGCTAATGGGATGCTGCTGCTGCCTCTGCTCCTCCTGGGGGGCCAGGCTGGCGCTGGAACTGGTGCCCTATGCATGGTGGTGATGTGGTGGAATGTCCCCTCTTGAGCCACCCTCTTCCAGAGCAGTGTGCTGGGCACACATGATGCAACACGGCTGCAACTTTGTACAGCATTGCTCAGGTGAAGCCCTGCAGACCCTTGTGAGCTGTCAGTCAACCTTGCCTTGGAAAGGAAAGAAAAAGAGCTAAAACATCACCCCATGGCTTTGTTATGTGAGGGGAAAAAAAATGCTTGATTGTGCTCTCTCTTTGCTAGCTGAGAACCAGCTGGAGAAAGGTGTGCTGTGGAAAGGTTAAAAGGAAGATCTTTTGTGCAGCAGGAAGAGCAAGGGCAGCAGAAAGTGGAACCATAGAAAGAAGCAGGCTGGGAGGTGGTGTCTTGGAGCTCTTGATGATGGGGATGGAATATTGGCTGGGCAGAAAGCCAGGAGAACAGCTTTAAGCAAGAAGGACAAGCAGGGAGAAGGGGCTTTCTTGGAGACTGAGACCAGCAGAAAGCAAGTGGGAACTGCTGTGAAGGATGAGTTATGGTAGTTTTTATTTTTTTTTTTTTTTAAGTAAGCATGAACACTAGCAAAGTTCTTGGCTGTAATGCTGACTTTTGGTCTCATACAAAGCTCTATGGCTTGAGTAATGCTCAGGCCAGATGGGCAGCAGCTACAGTAGCAACTTTTCTGCACTCACCACCTATGTCTAAAACATAGGTAATTGTGCCTAAATGCCTAAAACACAGTAAATTTGCCTGTGTCAGGGCATTTTCCACTACCTTGAGCTCAATGGGAATGAGCCAGGCACATCCATACTGCTAAACACTCCTCACATCCAAAGTGAGGAGGCTGCCTGCAAGTTTCCTGGTGGGAAAAATCTGGTGCTAACTCTTGATTTTTGTGCTGGAGGATCATTTAGGGGAACACAAGCTGTCCCTGGCCAAAATCATGTCAAGTGCTCTGCCAACAGTTTACCAGTATAAGAGATGAGGTCCCAGTGTGATCCCAGCAGTGTTTCCCTGCACAGCTAAGGTTGCTGGTGTAGAAGTAGTGACTGTTGGGCTTGGGATAAGAGGAGAAGCAGGATCAACTTGGCTGAGCTTTTGTAGCTTTCTAGGAACATCTGCAAATGAGAGTCCCTTTCTAGTTCCTCGGTGGTGGTAGAAAAGCAGCATTAGTTGCTCGGAGCATGTAATTAGGGATTATTATAATTTCTTTGCTGCAAAATCTTACAAGATGCAAGAAGGACTGAGCCAAGGAGAACCAGTTGCCTTTCCCATCTCTGAAGGCTTTCCCATTCCTAGTGAAACCCTGCTGCTACGGAGCTGTGAGGCAAGACCCTGCTGCCATGTGTCTGTGAACTTCTTCATGGAATGAATGGGTTTTTCCTCTGGATATAACTTCATGGTTATGATGCCTTTTACATCTGTCACTATAGATTACCTGGGAGAGGGGCTGGTGGGTCTCATGGTTGGGTGGGAGCAGGACAAGGCATGTTTCTGGTGGGAACAGTGTCTCATAGGGGAATTACTGCTGTGTGTGTTTGCTCTCAGCTCAGGCTGGGGTGGACTATGCGAAGCTCTCTAATGAACACCCAGTCACTCGTTGGTCAGAAGAGGACCTCAAAGAAGAACTGCACAACATTTCAATGAAATAGCTAGTTACAATGCACTGTGCTCTCCACCCAGAATATTATTAGCAACTACTTCTGCTGATGAGTAGCCTGATTATTCAACGTGATTTTCCCCTTGTTCTCTGCAGGTTTGCCTAAGCACAGAGACCAGCTCATGAAATCTGGTCCTTCTTGTTATTTTTATCCAGGAGCAGCTGACAGTAAAAATGACAAAAGAATTGATGGGGAAAATGGGCCAGAGTGAGAAAAATCCGGTCGTAAAAAGGCAGAGTGTTTGCAATAAAATATCTATACATAAAGGGAGAGGAGGAAGGAAGAAGCAGGGCTGGATAGAAAGCAGAGCAACAAGCTGTGAAAAGCAATGTCTGGACCAGATGAAGAAAATGTAAATCCAGCTGTCAGTGCACTAATATCCTGTGGCACCTTGATCCCGTTTCCCTCAGGGAAGTTTACACCCATGGGTTAAATGGGATGGTGGCTGGGTCCAGAGGGATGATAAGGTGTTGTAGGGTGGAGAAAAGTGCTTGGAGCCTCCCAGTATGAGAGCTGGCAAAACCTTTCACTCAGGCTTGATTCAGTGTCTTCCTCTTCTGTCTTAGAGAAGGATGAGATCTACAAAGGATGCCGAGGAAAGGAGAGCATAGTGGTGCTGTCTTGAGGTATCAAAATGGCAGTGAAAACTTTCCTAAGCACATAGCAAGGGACATCAGAGTTGGCACTGGGGACAAAGGATGGTGATTCCTAATGTCAGGCACTGGGTTTTTAGGGGTTCAAATACGTGTACCCCAGCCTGTGCTAGATCAGAGATACATCCATCCTGCGGGGACAAGGGAGAGGAGTAATGAACAACAGCAAGGCCCTGGGATGGATCCAGCTGTAAAAAGCCCAAAGAATTTTAAGCAAGGAAGGAAATTTTTTTATTTTTTTTTTTTTGGCAGCCCCTTCTGAACTGCAGGATGTTTAACTCCAAGATATATCTATTACACTTGAGCTCATGGTGTAACCTCGTCTGGCTGCTGGGTGAGGAGAGGATGTGGGGGACAGGAATGTTTATGGTGTCTGTGGTATCACTGACTGCAATTGGACTCTGCAGGGTGGTGTGTGTGGCCAGGTGGGACCACATTCACTAGCCTGGAGGCAGAAGGAAAGCTGAAATGCAGGACAGCATGGTCCATGATGGGTGAGACATTGAGTCAGCACTGTTCCCTTGTGGTCAAGAAGGCCAATGGTCTCCTGGGGTGCATTAAAAGTATCATGGCCAGCAGGTTGAGGGAGGTCATCCTCCCCCTCTACTCTGCCCTGGTGAGGCCCCATCTAGAGTACTGTGTCCAGTTCTGGGCTCCCCAGTTCAAGAAGGACAGGGAACTGCTGGAGAGGGCACAGCAGAAGCTACAAAGATGATCAGGGCCCTGCAGCATCAATCTGATGAGGAAAGGCTGGGAGACCTGGGGCTGTTCAGCCTGGAGAAGACTGAGAGGGGCTCATCAATGCATATCACTATGTAACAGGTGGGTGGCAAGAGGATGGGGCCAGATTCTTAGTTGTGCCTGGTGACAGGACAAGGGACAATGGGCACAAACTGGAAAATGGGAAATTCTGTCTGAACATGAGGAGAAAATTCTTTACATTGCAGGTGCCAGAGCCCTGGATCAGGCTGCCCACAGGGGATGCAGAGTTTCCTTCTCTGAAGATCTTCAAAACCCACCTGGATGCATTCCTGTCCAATCTGTTCTTGGTGACCCTGCTTTGGTAGGGGGGGTTGGACTGGGTGGTCTCCTGAGGTCCCTTCCAACCCCTACAATTTTATGAATCTGTGAAACGATGAACCTGCAGCAAGTCTCAAGGGATTTGCTAGGAGCCTTTGCAATGCAAGGGGAACTCTTGAAGGCATGCTGGAAATTGATGTCCTATCAGCCTGGAAAAGACAAAGAGGGCCGGATCCTTGGGAGGGGTAAATCTCCAGAGCCTCATGGAAAATTAGGAACCTAAACAGTTTTACAGCAGCTGAAAATCTGCCCTCCACATCCTATTAAATAATTATGTCCTTAATCTGCAATCTTTCCTTGCCACCCTGATCATTAAATGTGCCAAACTCTGTCAGTGCATCTTGCTGTGCTGCTTCTGACAGTGGAGCAGATGTTTGAAGAATGACTGCAAGAATAACAGATGCCTAGAGCAAGACACTTGGCAGACTCTTTGCTTTTGTTCATCTGTTTTTTAGGGATTTCCTGCTGCAGAATCTGAAGCCAGATCACTGTGTTAAGTTGTCCCAATGTTACCCTCCATAATTTTGAATAAATCCTTTGTGAGCTCATGCATAACAATGGCCTCCATAACATCCTGTGCAATGAGTCCCACAAGTTAATCACAAGCATCATGTAGAAGGAAAGCTCTTTCCTTCTGCTGGTATCAAATCCTTTGCCTGGTTGTGTCTTTGGATGCTTGTTGGGTTCTAGCATGATCAGCAGTCTGAAAGCATTCTTTTTTTGCCATGTCTGGCATGCTTTGCCTGAACTGGTCCCCTGAAGCTCCACCTCAGAAAGAGAAAAGCATATAGTGTCTGGGGATCTTAATGTGGAGATGTGCCAGAGGAAATAAATAGTCTTTTTTCATTTATTCTCTTTCAAAAGCCAAATGATGATCACATGCTTTTTCTGGTTTTCTCAGGTGATCTGTTTTTCCAGGGAGTAAACACATAAGCAGCTTCAACAAGAAAAGAGGTGGTTTTTCCAGTAACTGCTCAAGTGGCCTCAAGCTGAACTCTTCCCTTTTAGTGTTTCTCCTGCTTTGTATTGAAACAGCAGGTGCCTCTGCCAGGCAACAAACTAATCAATGTTTTGCCGTAAGCTCACATCCAAAAGTGCTTCCTGTCTATTTAAAGACTGAGCTCTATGGTGTGTCCTCCTCGGGAAAGGACTGGGACAACCCTGAAGGCAACATTGGGTGTCAGCTCTGGTCCATCAAGCCTTGTCCCAAGAGGGATGTTTCTTCTACATAGGAGTTGTCAAGAGAAGCAGCAAGTGACAACCTTTCAAGGGGGCACAGAGTTGAGACAAATGTTTGACATAGAAATGGGACTGGACAATGTATGCAACGATTGAAATATGACAGGAGGCCAGGCAGATGAAGCTGTATCTGACCAAGACTCTGACAAACTGCAGATCTACAAGTCGGGGAGATCAGAGGAACCATCCATGCCTTTCAGAATATTTTATTTCCTAAAATCTGCAGCCTTTATTCATGGCAAAGACTGGCTTTGTCTGCCATCTAAGGCAGGCCAACACTAACTCTCCTAATGAAGTAAAGATGGACATACTAATATCAAGCCAAAACTTTTCATGCCATGTTTCTACATGAGAAAGAAGATTTCTGGATATAACCTGAAAACCCAGCACCTTTCCAAAACAACTTGGTAGCGAAAGCAAAGTCTGCCATGAGAGTCTCTTTCGGGGTGGATATTAGTAAATTTGTCTAAGACTGACCGAAATGCTTTCTGGTGACTTATGAAATCAAAAAATGCTGATTTAATTAAAACTGAAACTTTCCATGGGAAAATACCCATTTCAATGAAACCTTAGTTGAGAAAAGTTTCTCAGGTCCCAGACTGAATTTGTGGTCAAAACCAGAGAGAAAGGGAGTTTGTGTGCCATTGTATTTGAGCCTGGCAGACATGAAAATCCCATCACAGAGATGACACAGGTTCACATCCCTGCTGTTGTGAATCCCTGCAGCCCTGTTGCTTTTACAATGCAGAGCAACTCAACACAGATGTGACAGCAATGTGTCTTTGCAGTGATGAAGACTACTGGGCTCTATGGGTTTGCTGGGCAAGGCCTTGAGCAATCTGCTGTGTCTCAGCCCAGCTTTGAGCAGGGCTCATAGCCTTCTGGCCATGTGATTCTGCAATAACAGGGGTAAACTAGGACTCCCTTGTGGTGGTGGTTGGAAGTTGGGTAGTTGAGTTGGATGAGGGTGAAACAGAGAAATGAGTTATGGTAGGCTGTCTAGGTGACCTGTCTATGGACTGGCCAAGCAACTACATGTCCCCCATTGTCTCTGATTTCCTGTGGAAAATTTGATGACTTCATTAATTGTTTTTCTCAGTCAGAAGTTCTTCAGAAGTTCTGAGAATTAGGAAACCATTTTACTACCCAACCCATAGAACAGAGGGAGAGTGATGACCCCAGGCGAGTACCTACCTCCAGGCTGCCCGCATCCTGCCCTCTGTGGTCCTTCACTGAACTCTTCCCCTGGTCAAATGGTGCTTGGCCTGTCATGCAGGGGATTGTTACCACCTGCAAACACATCTGTCTGACTGTCTGCAGAGATCAGTGGGGCTATTAAGCACGTCATGCCTAAATTCCTTGAGGGTTTCCAGAAGAGAAAGGTGGACGAATTCCCAGTGTATGCTGTCACCGATTTATGTAGTTGGATCCTTAACTGCTAAACAAGAAGTGATCAGGGTCTGTTTGACAGCCTGGTCTAAACCTTTGCACATGTTAGTGTTAGAACATGTTTTCATTCTGATGAAGAATTCTCCTGGGATCAGGCTGTACTTGCAGGGGCAAATGGGGGATGGAAATTTCTGCTGGCTGCAACTGGGGCTTTCAAGCCACTACACTGCAGAGAAGGGGCTTATTATGGCAGCAGGCAATGGCAAATGCCATGTCCCAGCAAGGCCATATTAATTTCCTCAACCCAGCCACCATCTCCCTGCCCCCCTCTACTGCCCCTCATCCCTGGATAGGAGGGATGCCAGGCTCCTGTCTGACCAGGTAAACCCCATTTCCAATCTTGTTTGGGTAGAACCGATACACTTAAAATGCTGGACGGAGAAGGACCAGGCTGGGAAGTTACATATTTCAACTGACACAGTTCAGCCTCTGTATCCCCCGTGTGATACTGGGACCAGCCCCAGCTTCCCGGCTGCTGCTTATCAGGCTGGCAGGTCAGAGGCTTGTGCAGCGAAAGTTGAGTTTTCCCAGCTGATATCCTGACAGGCCTGTTTCATGTCCAGCTCCGCATATCATGCCATCTGTGTCCATGTAAGAGGTGGTTCCATACGCAGCCCACAGCTCTGCTTGTACTTCATCACCATCTAAACCAACGCATGGGCAGAACCTGAGTTACAGAGCTCGTGGCGTGGGCTCTACCTCCCACCCGCTGCAGCAGGACAAGCCCAGAGCTGACTCCCAGTGCCAGGCCCCTGGGAATTGCTGGAAGAGAGCACCAAAAGACTCAGAGACACCAAAACTCGTTTAGCATCACTGCAGGGCCAGAGCCATGACACGCTGGGGGCAGAGATCAGTGAACAGAAACACGTGGATTTATCAAGACTCTGTACAAGCTGTTTTTAAGCCACTCAGGTGGGCAATATCTACTAGACCAGTGAACAGGACAACAGGACAGTTTCTTGATGGCTTGTGCTGCTCAGCCTCGATCTTCCTCCTGGCACCTTCCACCCTGACTCTGTTCTGATCCCTTATTTCCAGACATCCTTTTACTGCTATAAATGGTTCCTTGTTCTGAACAAAGTGATGGCTGTTTTCTTTCCTTTCTATCTGTCTATTCCGCCCAGGATATCTGCAAGGTACAGCAGAAGGTGCCTAAGGAGGCATGCCTTAGCATTCAGCATTCCACTGGGACACCAGCATAGCTCCATCAGTACACACACAAAAAATAACATAAAATGACCAGGGATGCCTCAGAGCTTGACGTTGCACTTATTTAAGAGACGAAGCCGGAGATGTGCTGGCAACGCCATCTGGTGTAAGTTTCCAGGAATTAACTGGCTGTGAGCAGCTCCAGCATGAAAATACTCGCCTGGGATTTCGTTGCTGGCCAAGGCAATGCTGGTATTGCTGGTCCCAGCCCAGCACAGTCGGACTGAATGGCTCAAGGAGAGGTCATCTTAATACTCAGTATTTTCTAGCCTGATTCTCCCCATAGAAATGTTTGGAGCATCAAACAGCAAGTTGCTGAGTGCAGGATTGGAGGAAAGAAAACAAAGGAGGCTGTACCCCTGTTTTTCAGGGAGCATCTCAGCCTATGAGGTTGCTAAAATTCGGCTAACTCTTCTATTTAAAACAGATGATCTTTCAACTTTTGTATTTAAGACAAAGAGCTGAAAAAGACCCCAGAAAAAAACCCACTTTTTCACGTGGGCAAAAGACTACAGAAGTACCTATATAAGACTCGATAGCCAAATTTTCATTTTCTTCAAACTCAGTGCTTTCAACTACTTCTTGTCTGGCCAAGGGGAAGGGGGAGCTGTGTTCACAAGCATCACCAGCACAACTCAGCTGAAGCAAGGAGTTTGCTGGGGCTCTGCATGTCATGGCACAAAGTTAAAAGCAGATACCTGGCACTAAACTAAACCAAATGAAGATATTTGATTTGAGTTTTCCGGGAATAAAAACAAACAAACTGGAATTACTTGAGCAAAACCACAGCTTTTCTCTCACAGTGAAGCTTGATTTTGCAAAACTTGCCTTTCCTGCTGAGCAATTGTTCCTGCAAACAATTCCCACAGCCTTTTCAGAAAGACATGGGGTCACCAGCTGGCATCTTCTGGGCTGTGTGTAGTCAATTAGTTCAAGCCAATTAGGCAATTATTGGGTGTTACTAAACTGGAGTTAATTTCAATAAATTGAATACAGCTGAGGCATTTGGCATCAGAAAGCAAATCCAAAGGATTCCATGCATCAGGTATGTCCCTCTTTGCACTCCTTTTCAGAAATCTTACTTATGATGTTAGCCTTGGCTTTGTGGTGATGAAAGGATGTCATCACCTTCCCAGGCAGTGGCACACAGAGGCATCTGACCTCATTATAAAACAAAAAGGAAAAGCTTCTCTGGAAGAACAAATTCAGCAGTCTAGATTGTTCCAGTAGGAATGCACAAGTAGCCAAGTTACTTGGTGGGTGAACTGGGAGCCCAAGGATGGGAACCCGTCAGAACATTGCTCTAAGAACATTTTTCCTCTACCCAAAAAAATGCAGCATCCTTTCAAAGCAAGAACTGCAGCAATGAGGGCCAGAAATGAGAATTAGAAATTGGACTATCCCCAACTTCACAGTGCAAGGCACTAAATGGGACAAGTTTCCACAGGTTTCTGGGGGCATACCGAGAATGATGCTGTTGCCTAAATATCTGATACTGTTTGAGATGTCCTAAGATACCTGAGAAACATATAGGGAAGGACAGATCTACCCATAGGATGGACACCACCCACATCCTGCTGTTTTGGTAGTTGGAGATCAGTGGGAATACTGCATACAGCATGAAACACCTGTGTTAGGACATTAGGCTGCACCCTTAGCATACAGTAAACCTCTGCATGTAGACACCTCTATGACCAATCTCCAACTGAAACCCTCTTTGGCTCTGTGCAGTCCTGCACACGACACATTGTACAGGACTTGGGCTGGACCCTGGCTCTGGGAAGGTACAGACTTGTGCTGCTGGGACTGGAGAAGAAAGCACTCAAGAAGTTCTCCTTTGCCCATGCCAACTGTAAGGACTGGTCTGCAATGCAGAGAGATTGAGCTGGCAAGCAGACCACGATGTGACTATTTCCTAGCTTTGTCTAGGGTTGGAATGTGAAGAACTGGTTGCCAGCAAATTAGGTGTTTCTGTGTCTTCGGTGGACCAGACACCTATTTTATTCTAGCTGCTCTATTAGATCTGGATCCAGTTTTCAAAGTGAAGGAGGTGGTTTTTACACCAAACCCTGCTCCTGTGGCTTGCTTTGGTTCCCAGAGTCCTGCATCCTGGAGACCAGAGGCAGTGGAGCCAACTCCTACTGTCCTTTCCACAAATCACTCACATCTTATTTAGTTGGGTTGCAGGGTCTTCAACCAGTCGTGTGAACAAGCCCTGCCAGATCCCAAACATCCTCATCTTCCTTCTGACCAGCTGAGAAGTAATCCCTCAGATTTATTTGAGCTGAAGTTCACAGTGGTAGAAGTTGGCAAACTTCTGCACTGAATAGCCTGTCTTGGGAAAAAGCCCTCACCTCTTGGCTCAAGCAAACCTAGTCTTGGACAGGGTCTTTCACCATTCTGCAACATACTGGGCAGCAAAATTTCTGTTGAAGGCAATGGCAGGGATTTGAATGCTTCTCAGAGGGTTTGATCTTGTCAATATGTAACTGAAGACAGGAACTTGTGTCTGGTCTCAATGTATTAATTTTCAAAGGGGAATCCCTAGGGAAAAAGCAGGGAGGGTTTGAAAGATAACAGGCCACTAAATTTATTCCAGCAGAAAGCTGACAACAGCTAGAGCCACATGTGATATGCTTCTGGAATCCTAGCAGGGTTGATTTATCTTGGTGTTAGGCCTAATATACTTGAAAGCCCTTTATAAATAACCCAGGACCTCTTGCACTTGCTGTTCTACAGACTTGTTTTGTTTATTTGACTGGTTGAGCTGGGCCTGTCATTTTTAACGAAAATAAACTCCTTGTCAGAGACCTTTTCCTTTTGGGACCTTCAAAGGGAGCCACACAGAGCAATTCTCTGCTTCTCCCTCACTTCCCAGCAACCCTATTAGTTCTCATCTTTTTGGCATATGGAAGGCGAAGCAGTTTGGGAAAAGGTTAACTGGGCTCCTGTGGGTTATGTTTCTTCTGGCCTACAGAGCTTGCCTCCAAAGCTGAACAATGAGGCTTCTTATTCTGGGCTTGTTTTTTTGATGGGCAGGCAACCAATGAGTTGGTAGAATTCAAGTTCACCCCAAAGGACTAAGAGGCATCCACAGAGGAGTGTGTGTGACAGACATGTCCTTGGTCATGATTTGGAAGGTGAATCCCACCTGCCCCCTTTCTACCTCATCTCCCAATTCTTTTGGGCAGCAGAGAACCACCATGATCTGAGCTGTCACCACAATGCTGAGGGATGGGGAATAGGGAGCAGGGGATAGCAGCTATGGTCTGTGAAAAGTGAGGTGGAGGAGTGGAGACCTGCCTCCTGCTCTTCCGGCCCCGGTCAACACATTTCACCCTATCTAGCCACCTGCTAGGGTGAGATTGTACCAACCACGGCAAAAGCCTCTCTTGTCTTTAATTCTGGAGGTCTGGTTTTCCACCTCTAGAGACTACTGGTTTGATGTGTGAGTGCACCAAGGAAAGGAGGTCGACAGCTTAACATTGTAAACTCAGGTACATGCGTGTTTCCAAAGGTTCAGATGAGCTTCTCTTCTGTATTCAGAAGGGCTTAGTTTTAGTGATGACAAAGGCAGATGTGCAGGAGTGTCTGCAGCCTCATACACCTTTAGCTGTGCCAGTTCCAGACCTTGGTGCTGTCATACATCTAGCCAGCTTGTGAAGATGTCAAGCACCAGGACAACTTTTTGTGGTCTGCACCCTTGGAGGTTTTCAAGACCAACCTGAAGAAAGCCCAGAACAAGCTGGGCTAATTGCTGAAACTGACTCTGCTTTAAGCAGGAGATTGGACTAGAAACCATCTGTGGTCCCTCCAGCCTGAATTATCTCATGAATCCTATGACCTCTGCTGTGGCCACTGCTGGAAGGAAGAGGGAGCTGAGCTCTACCTCAGACAACTCTGTCAACGGGCTCTTGGCCCACTGAAGAAACTGCCACCACTTTTGAGCTTGTCCAGAGATGGGGGCTTCAGTGGGGAGGAATTAGGGGTTTTGAAGAAGTTCATGCTCAGGCTGGGACTGGTGGAAGCCCTTTGCTTTGGGACTGCGTTTGCCACATCTAGGTTTTTCTCCCCTTCTGCCCCCTGAACTTTGGGTAACGTCCATCTGGGGTGAGCTGGTTCCTTTCTTGCCATACAGCTGTTTTCACCCTGCACTTTGCTTAGCTCTGGCACCAGCACTTCTTTGTTCTAATAGATCATTTGGATCAGCAGAGGGAGTGCAAGAGCAAGCAAAAAAGAAATGCACATGCTGAATATAAGGGGGGGTTTGATCTCCTGAGGTGCTCTATAAGCCTCACTCAGAGATGAACTAGCCCTGTGGATATGTAACCCTCCTGGCCACTCTCTGAATGAGTCCTTCTGGATTTTCACTCACAAAAGGGACATCAGACTTTCTCAGCAATCTTTTTTCACCTGGTGGATGTGAGAAAAATCTCCTGATTGCCTTGCAGCAGTACTAGCACCTTAAAAAAAGCCAATCAGAAGAGTGTGAACCCTCCAAACTCAGAATCCAGGTTAAAAGATTTGCTCACACAGGTCATTTGGAAATCAACAGCATTGCCACAAAACAGAAGGAAAAACATGTGAAAATCACCTAGTCAGCTACTATTTCACCATTTAAGAGAGAACAAAAGGGATGAAGAGCTTTGTGCTAGCCAGAAATGTGACTCCATGACCCTTAGTTTGGCAATGACACATGTTGTCATTGTTATCCAGAAAGAAATCCAAGATCCTCAAATTTAGCAAGTTACACAAGGTTGCGTTTAAGTGCCACTGAGGCCAAAGAGATATAAGCACACAGCTGAGTCCTTTGATAAATCAGAGCCCCAGCCTGTAAATATTTGTTAACTTAGGCCAAGAAGATAAGGAACACAAATCTTACCGATCCAAAGAGTGGCTGATGCACTAGTGAAGGCACTCGACCCTTTCAGTTGTTTAACCCCCAAAAATGGACTTCAAGCAACTATTCAAATATCTGCCCTTTGTTAATATTTTCCCAGTAATTATTATCCCAATAAGCAAGCACACTGTATGGCTACCTGTTAACACAAGACATTATTACCCATTCTATTTGTAGTGGAAAAAAGCAGAGAAATGCTCCCCCCCCCGCTGGCTCCAGGGCATTCAAATCGTGTAATTAAGAAAAAGGCCAAAAAAAAAAATAATCAAAGGACTTTACTTACACCTGTCTGCCTCACCATGTGGTGGGACTGTTTTTTCAATGTCAGCTCTCCAAATGATGACACCATTGTAATAAGTCCAAATGACTTATGGGTGAAAAAGACCCAAGTCAAACCTCACAAGGTATTTCATAGGTTTCAGCTCCCATGACCCAGTTTGTTGTAGCTACCTGTGAACATCCAGTACCACCCGCAAGGTGAAAGGTTTGTTATTGTTTTGCTCAACTGCTCTTCATTTGGGATGCACCCTGCCTGTGCTGTGTTTGAGCCAAGGCTGGGAAATCCACCTTCTGTACATTACATCTGTACGTTATCACTAATAAATGGCCACCAAGAGACAGCTCTCAACTCCCCCCACCTATCCACTGCCTGAGGACTACTTTATCTGAGAGACACTTAAGGTCCAAGATGAGATGTATGGCTTCAGTAAAACTAATCCATTCTCAAGGTGGTCTCCTCTTGGAATACCTGTGGAGAAGCAGTTTCTCTTGCCACCCTCCTAGGACTACTTAAAAACTAGCACCCAGGAATAATTGCTTGGACTGGTCCTGATAGACTTCATTCAAGAAGGGTTTGGTCCAGCTGCTCTAAAGGTAGCAACAGTGGAATTATTTCAAGAAGAAGCTCCTGTAACTACTTGCTCCTGGCACACAGCATGGGGCTGAGGGACAAAGATGTAGTGAGTCTTTGTCAGCCCTGGGCAACATTTCCTCTGGTCCTGGGCCACTCTCAGATGAGATGGGAGGTCTTCCAGCTTGTTGCACATGTTGCTTTAACTTCTTTACCTTCGAGGTGGCAGAACAATGCCTCCAGTACCACATGGTGAGACCTTACGGAGATTTGCTATGTGTTGCCTTAGTTCTCTCGTAGTTGAGATCTGGTGACAGCAATATCATTTGCTATGCACAGGGTCCTTCCACCACCCCTAGTGAAGCTGCTCTCCTCCAGGTTGCAAGAGACCCTTCTGCAGACCATAGCACAGACATGAGGGAACAGTAGATCTATGCCTGCAGCAGCTTTCTACCCTCATGCATGGCATCATCTGGGACCATGACGTCCTGTGGCTGTTTTTCTTAAACCAGTAGGTTTTCCAGCACCAGTTTGCTTTAAGTGTCTGCAATTCTGTTTAGTGTGTTTAATTGACTAACAATTAATTTTATCAATTTTCTTTTTAAAGAAAATTATGAAAGAGAGCTGCCAACTTTGCTTGTGACTTGCCACTCGCTTGGAGTGATCAGTTTGGCCTTGTCCAAATGTTGTAGGGTCTGCCCAGGGACAATCCACTCCAATGTGAGCTGCAAAGACCAGTAAGACCTACTCCCAGGTGCTTTCAGTCTTTTTTATTGTCAACCATTGTTTTTTACAAACATTTTCTGTTGGAGAGGTCAGTGGGGAGTGACAGAGGGGAAATGAGTTTGCCTTGTTATGAATTATATCCCTTCTGCTTCTTTCTCTTGATTCAGTCTCCTCCAGTCTGGAGAGCTTTGCTTTAGGGCCATGGCCTGGTTGTCCTACATGGGGAAGCTCTGTGGTCCATGGTCCCTTTTGTACAGCGTGTGATGAAGCCTACATGGCTCCTGAAGAGGGCATTGATGCACTGTGCATGGCTGGGCTGAGCTAACTATGGCTGGACCTGCAGTTTTCCCATCCCAGCCCTATGTCCCCACCATCCCCACTGTTCCAGGTGCTGCCCTACCAAAGCCAAGTGAAAACTGTGCCCCAAAAAAGCAGTTGGACTGCTCCAAAAGAGCGGATCAGTGGCTGAGTTAAGGCTAAACCCCAAACCTCCAGAATTTAACAGCTCTGCATCCGTACCCTTACCTGCTGACAATTCCTCCAACAGTGATTTTTGCCTCTTTGGGTTTCTAACAGGGTCTAAAACGTCTCCACAAACCTCCAGCAGTGATCAAGGTGTCCCCACATGTAACTGGGCGTCACTGTGAAACCATATCTCACAGCTCCTCCTTCCCTCCCTTCTCCAGCATGCATCCCACCCCAGCTTGAGCCCAAACCCAAGGCTTGCATCTTCCTACATCCGCTCTCATTTTTTATTTCCCCCACAAGGAAGTTTAGTGCCAGGGGAAATGCACCATAAACCAAAGCACGACTGTGCAACACTGAGAAGAAACTCCCTGTTGAGGTACGCATTTTCTTTCTGGGGGACAGAGCTGAGAAATGGTCATAAGTCTATTTATTGGAGGGGGGATGAATTCACTGCTTGTCCACCCTTGTCAGCAGCAGGGCTGGGCTCGGAGTAGTTTGTGTAAGTCTGCAGAGCAGACACTGGTCTCTATCGCCCTCGGGACTGGTGGTCCCCAAAACCATGCCAGTCCCTGTGATGGTTTATGGTCTCCCAAAAGTGCCGATCACAGAGCAGGGTTGCAAGCCACCAGGGAAGGCTTTCCAAGCCCAGCAGGGATGCTCTTGGCACAACATGCTGCTTTTACACCACACCCCGGCTTTTTTCCCTTGTTTTCCTAAAGAAACAAGATTTATGTGAATCATCCCAGGCAGTTTCAACCCAAATGATGTCTCGCAGAAGAGCCCTCCAGGAGATTATGTTCCCTCTAGATTTTCAGGGAAAAGGCAGCCTGTGCCCCGAGGAGCATGCCACCAAGGGGGGGCCCTCCCTGTGCTTGGCAGGATCTAGGGCAGAGCCTCGCTGAAAACATGGGGGAAAAATAAGGCTGAGCTCTGCCCCTGCATCCACGGGAGCCCCTCCAACCCTCTGTGTCCACCCCTGCCTGGCCACCCTGGCACCTCCAAGATGCTGTGAAGCCTGCCCTGGGTGGGAAGAGTCGGGGCCAGTGGCAAGGGCATGGATATACAATGAACAGGAGATACTGGGGTGCGTTGGGTGCGGGGACTAATGGTAAGGTGGGGCCATGGCTTTGGGGATGAGATGCCACCTAGCTGATGCTTCGGTCCATAGGTATGGGCTGTCCTCTCCTCCTGTGTGTCATGCTGGTGCCAGAGGCTTGCAGTGACCCCTGGTGCTGGGGTTTCCAATCAGCTTTGTGCATGTCACACTGGCTTTTAAAGCTCCTCCCCTTCCCCAGGTCTCCTGTCCAGGGCTTATGGAGGGATGCAAACTGGGAACCACCTCACTTGGTTGCCCACTGCAGAATGCCATTGTCTGTAAGTCCTGGTGGCCATTGCAACAGTTTGTTTAGCAGGAGGAGACACAGCCTATGAAGTAGATTTTCAGTCAAGCTGTCTGCCAAAGCAAGGAGGTGTTTGGTGTAGGGTCCCAGGCCAGCTTGACAGTGTGTGTCCCTGCTGAACAATATGGCTGAGCCCCTCCATGATCTCACAGGGGAGACCTCCTGGCATCTTCTTCTACCACCAGTGGGGCAGGGAAGCTGGGATGGCTTCTACTTCCCAACAGGAGGGCACAGAACAAATGTGATGGACATTAAATATTTGGTTTATCCATCAGTGGGGGCTGCACAGCCAGACACCAAGTTCATTCCCCATCTGGGGGGGGTGGCTTAGGGCCACGGGAGATGATAGGACTGGGCAAGCTCAGCCGGGTGTGATGGGAGGAACAGAACTGAAAAGGCAGGGTGTTTGGATTCATCCAGCTGGGTTGTCATCCCCCACCCTGGATTTATCACCCGCTGCTAATTAGAGGCAGCCGGCTCTGTCTAATGTGGACAAGCCCTGGATGTGTGCTTGCAGGCAGGGAGAGCACAGCTCGCCACGGCCAGGAGAAGGACTCTCAGATGCTCCAGCTCTGTTCGTGTCCTCAGGAGCTTGTGAGCTGAGCCAGGGGTGGGAGGGTGGAGAAATGCAAAGGGCAGCAAAAGTGAGGCAGACTCTGCTGGGGCAAGCACAGCCCAGAGCTAAGCTTTTCTTCTGACAGCTGGCACCAGACATTCACAGGAGGATTATTTTTTCTTTTTTTTTCTTTTTTTCTTCTTTTTTTTTTCTCCTGAAGTGCCCTGAATGGGCCCTAGAGGCAAGAAGATTATTTAAACCTGCCATGTTCCTGCTGGTCCTTCCCACGTAGTCAACCCCTAAAGGCTGCAGATGCTCTTCCACTTCGCACAACTGAAGATCCCACCCTCCACCAAGCTTCCCCCCCACTCTGGGACCCCATCCTTGGATGGAGGCAGAGGAAGCCTCTCATGCTGCCCTGAGGATTCCCCCATTGTCTTCCTCGCTCCCGGGGAGACACGATGACACAGCTGTAGCTGCAACCGCATGAGCTGTGTCGGGGCGGACATCTCGGATGAGATGCGAGGAGCGGGAAGGACCCGCGGCACAGTTTGGTTTGGCAGCCCCTTACAGACAATAAAAGGTCAGGCTGTGGAGGAGCTTGTTTTGTTTTGAGTTTGTTTTTTTGGTTTTTCTTTTTTTCCTTGGCTTTTGTTCAAGGCTGTGTCCTTAAGGACAGGGATTCTCTATGCCGGTGGCAGGCTGAGAGCATGGGTGGGCGGCTGGATGTTTGTGCTGGTGGGCTTTTTAGCACGCAGAGGATTTCCCTCGAGCACAGGCTGCAAGAGGAAAAGCCTGAGGTGGCTGTGAACTTGGGGAGAGACGGTGGTGGAACTGGGCACCAGGATCTGGCTTGACCCCAGATCTAAAATATGAGACATTTTCTCTTTTGCACTGATGTCTTAGGGGCTACCAAGGGATCCAAGGGGACCAGGAATTTGCAGAGAAAGACACATATTGTGGAGGAAGCCGCACACATGCAATAAAATAAGGTCAATCCCTTGCCGAACAGCCCCAAACAGAGCCTGACATGAGGCAACAGGAGGGTCCTTCTGGAAATGGTCAAGTGAGGTTTGCTGATATACTCCAGTGGTCTCCTGGACCTGGTCAGCTGCTTCACTCCTTGATTTTGCACAGGATTTGAGGCTTTAGAAACAGTGCTGTTACTTTCTAAACTACTCAGGGCAGGGACAGCTTCCTACATCTGTGTGTCACACCCAGCCTGATCCCTGTCATCCCATAGCCCAAGGGTCAGAGACCACAGCATGCTGCTCTCACACAAGAAAAGGGTTTGCAGGGTCATCGTAGACAGTGCATCTCCAACAGCTTGGAGGGGTGAGTTAAGCTGTCACCCAAGGTATCCTGCCAGACTCCACACATTCACCTTCTCTCCTTGGCCACTGTGCAAGGCCACAGGGAGATGCTGTGAACCCCTGTGAGCTTAGATGCTGCCATTATATCTATCTTCTACCTGACCTTTCCTGAAAACTTCAGGATGCAATAAGGAATCTGGTTCTTGGATGAGGAGCCGCTGTTTCAGGCTCAACCTAAGCAAGACTAGACCTTGGCTCCTTGGAAGATACAAAGGCTTTGATGCATGGGCCGATATCTTCTCCTGGTTTCCAGTACCCATACTAACAGGGTGTTAAGCCCCAGGAGCCTGCTGAGCAGCTCAACTGCCTTTATGGACCAGACATCCTTTATATCTAGGAGTGATGTCAAGTTAATAATAACAGGCTGATCTACAATCTGATTCATGAAAAGAGTAATATAATAAATTCCAGTCGATGTGGTTTTATGGAAAATGGTTCTTGTTGTACCAGCTTGGCTTCATTCTTTTAGACTGTAAGGTTGGTTCATAAACACAACTGTATATACAAGATGCTTGTAAAATATTGGATTTATACAACGTGACATTCCAGCAGAAGACAAAAAGGACCATACATCAGTAGATCATGTGTTAAATGAACTAAGAGTTGACTAAATGACAGAACTCAGAAAGTGAAGATCAATGGGGAATCACTAGTGACTGATTCTGTTTCTTCAGAGGAAAATCCTAGGCCCAAAGCTGGTCAGCCTTCTCTACCGGTGAGCTGGAGACAAAGGCAAAATTGCTCCTGAAGAAGCTGGGAAGGGGGAAAAAATGAGGCGGACGAGGACAGACAGCCACAGTGACTGGTCAGTCCCTCATGTTAAAAAGTCGTTTCCATGCAGAGTTTATCTCAGCCAGCTGTAAAAGTTACTTCCACGGGGAAAAGGACCCAGTGGTGGGCTGAGGGATTGAAGTGCAATGGGCTGCAGCTCAATCTCTTCATGGCATGATGGATTGTGTGGTGACAGACATCCCTTGCTAGGCTTGGCATTTGGTGAATCTGCATCTCGTGATAGAAGCATTCTCAGCAGAAAATAGATGACAGGTCGAGTAAGGGGTGCATGCAGGGAAGCTGTTTAGCTCTTTTAGAGGGAGTCTGACATCAGGTACAACATTGGTTCTGGTGTCCACACTTCAGAGTGAATACTGAGTTTTCTTTGTAGGGCACATGCAGTCTGGATATAACCCCCTCTACAGCTATGGACTCCTTGACCAGGAGCTGGAGAAGACAGTTGCAGTGTCAGGAGATGATGCGTGCCCCAAGTGGACTGTGTCTGGAGTCTATTCCAGAGACCCAGTTTTTTACCCTATGATATTCTTTTCTCTGCTGGGATCATCATAGGACCACAGGATAATTCAGGTTGAAAGGTCTCCTGCCCAAAGCAGGGTCAGCTATGTGGGTTAGCCCAGTTGCTCATGGCTTTATCCTGAAACTCTTTGAGGAGAAGATTGCAGATCTAACAGTTTGAGGAGCTGCAACCAGAAGGACTCCACTTCCCAGCTGGCTCACTTGCCTGCAGCTGGAGCAGTGACAGATGTGTGACTCTGCTCTACCAAGCTGTTTTGTCTCCCTCAACCTGGCACATTTGCAACCCAGAAAGAGCCCGAAGACCTTTGGCCCTGGTGTTTTCCAGCACTTAGTAAGTTTTCATGTTACCCCTTTGTCACAGCTCTGGTTTTGAGTGCTGAGCATCCATCCACTGAAATCAAGTGCTTCGAACTGGGCACCCCGAAACCTGCCTGGCTGTCTTTCTCTGTCATCCTCGGAACCTGCCTGGCTGTCTTTCTCTGTCATCCTCGGGCTGCCTGAGTGCTGCAAAACAAGCTGGTGTTGTTTGCCTTAAGGATAAAAGCTCATTTAAATGCATTGCTTCTCCTTGTCTCCACCTGATATCCAGACATGATGCCCCGACGACGCAGGTGAGTCAGTCGCTGGCTGAAGCCAGCAGCGTTGCCAGCCTCACCAGTTATCTCTGTGAGGCAGCTCTTGCGTCGTGCTTCTTTCTCTCAGCACCAAGCCGTCAGGTCTCTAATCATCTCCCGCCCCCAGTCCTTGGACTGAGCCCCGGCTTGGCCGGGACACGTCCCTGGAGGCTGCCTGGTTGCTGTGAGAGAGCCATGCAGCCTCCTCTGCTCTTGTGAGCCCCAAGGGAGGTGTTGCAACAGAAACCAGCACCTGCAGCCAGGGAAGGGCATTTTCCACAGCCACCGCCTTTGCGGGGAACTCCCTGGCTGCCTGTAGCTCTCTGGCGGGATGCAGGAGAGGCCATCAAGTTGAGGTTTTCAGGTTTTTTTTACCTCTTTCTCTCTCTCTCTTTTTTTTTTTTTTTTTAAGGATGTGCTGACAAAACTCCAGGTGGCTGTTTGGCAGCCGCGCTTTCTCCTCGGCTGCTGACGCCGGCAGCGAGTGACTCAGCCCTTTCCAGGCTCTGCACAAGCCTCCTTCCCTCCTGCTGCTCAAATGTCTGCTCTCTCTGACGGTTAAAACAAATTCTGCTCCGAGGTCCTGCCCAATGGGCAGCACAGTTCTTTGCTATGGTCACGGCATGGAGCAGTGATTTGCAGAACCCTCTTGTTTCCTAATGGGGGTGGCCGTGTAAGTCTGGGCAAAGAGTTTCTCCTTCCCCTCCTTGCTCTCTTTGCAGGGAAAGCTCCCCAGGCAAAACCCACCCCTGACAATCCGTGCCAAGTGGCACCTAATTCCCCACTTGACTTTTCAGCTACATTTGTCAAGAACATTTTAATTTTCTTCCCAACACAAGCTCTGCCCTACATTTTCATAGCTACGAGCATGGGGATTTCCAGATACCACAGCACAAGCAGGGCAGCACCTCCTGCCCTCCTGTGCCTCGTGCCCAGACCCACAGGATCCCTGAGATCCTGGAGGGAGGTGAGACCTTCATCCCTGCAGCCTCCTGGTGGGAGGCGAGATCTCCATTCCCTGTGCAATGAGTGCAGCCTCTCCCTGATGGTGCATGTCTCCCTGGAGAAGGTGGAAAACCTCTTTCAGACAATGTCCTCAGGTGGAGATGTTGCACAAGGGCTGATCCCAAGGAGGTTGACAAGAATAGTGATGAGAGCCATTCCATGCCCAAGAAGAGTCACTGTTGGCTGTGATGGCCAGCAGCGGTCCAAAACAAGCCAGGAAAGGTTTCATCATGGCTCAGCATGTAGGAAACAGGGAACAAGGCATCCCTCACAGGACATTTTTTACCTAGTTTTGTGAGCCTGGACCATGGCTGGTCTAGATTTTGCAATCTTTGCCTCCATGGCTCTGCAGAGGGTTAAAACCGACAGGGTGAGCTCTGAGCCGTGGGTCAACTCCCAAGGCTTGGGATGTCTCCAGTGTGGATGTTTCTATGTGAGCTAAGCGTCTGGGGACCATCTGCGGTGGTGGAGCTCTGAAAGAATTGTCCATGCCAATATGAGATCAATCCCTCCAAAATCTCCAATCTCCTCTCTTGATCTCTGTTGACTGAAAGGGAGCCAGGGATGAGACCACACTGTAGACACCCACCTTGAGCTGGATGGATCTCAATAATTTTGGTGTTGGCAAGACTGAAGGCACTGAAATATGAGGCTGTGATGAGGCTCATAGGTACATACCCACCTCCACTGCTGAGGAGGGGCTAAGACACTGCAGACCGTGGCACAAGTTGGGAAGAGATCCCAGGACTTATGAGTGGCCCTTTCCAGACAACCCCAACTTGATGGGTTTTCATAGTGCTCCTCATGGGGAGGGCAGGAACCTGTGCACGGAGTGGCAACCACCTATTGCAGAGAACTGGGGTCTAGCCTGCAAAGGGATGCACATTTTTCAGTGATGGAGGGTGAGGAGGAATGCAGGCAGGTAGGAGACAGCATAGGGTTAAAGGAGCGCGGGTGGGTGTTTCTACAGCACACACACAGCACACACGTGCCTGTGTTCAGAAGTCCCCCTGGCCATCCTGGTTGGGAAGTGAGGCAGCAATTAGTCTGATTGAAGGACCAGTTACTTATTGCACAACCCCAGAGGCAGTGCCCCTTGCAGCTGTTTGGTTCAAAGAGTATGCGGAGATAAGGATCTGCCTTGCAGAGCACTTGGGGCAATCCAAGGACAGATCTGGCCATGCCATCCCACTGCAACTCTCCCCTCTTCCAAGCTGGCATCTCCTTGAGAAGCCTTACTGAGCCTACAGGAACAAGAGGGGAGTTTCCTCCCCCCTTCCCCACTTACCCCACCCAACCTCTTGTAATTACTCCGGAGCTCACACAATTAGCATCAGCTTTCCTTGCTTTCCAGCCTGTTCATGCAAGCTGCTGATCCTCATCTTCCATGGAGACTCTGGTCTTTGCCTTCCTGCCTTGGTCATGGAGGGCAGAGTTAAAACCCCACCTGGTTTCAAGAGTGAGGCCTGTTTTCATGCCCCGTGGGTGGTCTTTGCCAGTGGTGAAGCACTGAGCACATTTCCAATGGGTGGAGTGTGTGTAATGTCTCCTCTGGGTGGACACTTGGGTGTCTAACCAAGGTTGAGCCATGCTGCTCAGGTCTTTTCTTTAGCTGTTATTTTCATTGGTGTTGTAGGATCGTGGTATCTTTGGGAGTGCTCATGCTCTATGGGGTTAAATCAGTCATTGGTTTCAAATTCTTGGAGTAGAGAGATGGACAGACGGGCCTTACAAGCCCTGTTGCAAATAGTTTAAGAATCAAGACTAATACTGAACTATCAGTCTGGTAGTGGTAGTGTAAGGCAACCTGGTCACACTCCTGAATTCGAAGCTGTCATGTCAGTGCCCACCTTGCAGTAGCCTTGCAGCAGCTTCCCATGTAGAGACTCACCAGCCCATGTCTCCTTACCCTAACCTGGGGCTGAACTGGTTAGATGTTTTCTCCTGGAAGAAATTTGCTATGGACAACTGAAGAGGGCCAGAATCTCCTCCTCTAGAACTGCTGGCTGTCAATGTATGGTGATTCCCAGGGTCCCACCTATTTGTCAGCCGGGCTGGTACACGGTTCTTCCAGGACTCCCTGGTTCTTCTAGGACTCCCAGCTACAGAGCAGGGCTGATGGATCTGGAGTCGGGACTGGATGGTGACAGCAGGTAGGGAAAATCTATCTCACCTCTTCCAAATCAGGCCTCTTCTCCTAACAGGCCCTTCCCGCAGAAAACATTGAGTGCAGGTCACTTCAGCCTTCCCCTTCTCCCAGGCAAGGGAAGATATTTTCCTGTAGAAAACACATGTCAGTTCCTACAGAAATGCTGAGATATCTGCCATGCCTCTGAGTGTCCCATGTCCTGCCTAGTTCAGTTGTCTCCATAGTTTTGACTCGCTCAGTTGGTCCTGAGCCTGAAAAAGAGATAGGCTGGACCACAGCTGACCACAAATTATTAGTGGGGTTTGAGATAAAAATCACATTACAGAGGTCATCCTTCCATCCTGACCTTAGACATCTGTCCTGGTCTTAGTAGTCTTCAAAGGGCTTGAACACCACTTCCTCCCTTCAAAAGTCCACTTTGCCAGCAGAAAATCTACCATATTCAACTTGGCTCCTCCACGTTGGTGGAGCTGGTGTGCTGATCAGTCCACCCAATCTACCTTCCTGGGTGGACTGAGGTAAATAGGTCTTCTGTTGCTCAACTGGGAGATGCTGCCACAAGAGCTCAGTCACTGAGCAGTTGTAGATTCAGCTGTTAAACTGGTTTATAATAGGAGAAGCAGCAATGGAGGGAGAAGCAGCCACCAGATCTCCAGCTTCAAGACCTTCCTGACCCAGGGGTCCCTGGCAGGTGTGTTTGTGCCAGTGGACGAAGCATATTTAGGAAACTTATAGGTCACCTCAAGTGGCCAAGCATGCTATGATTTATTAGCCATGGCCTCTTGGGTGCCCACCGGGGGCCCTCAGTTGTGTAGCTTGTCCAACAGCACCCTACAGCCTTGCTATGGGGTCAACTCTTTCCATGCAGGACAAAAGGCATCTCTGAGCCTTACAACATCTTTTATCCAACTGTATCAGTTGAGACATGCTGGACACAGGATAAGGGTGTGTGTGGGCTCTGCTTATGCCAGTTATTTGATGATGAAGTGGGTACTTAAAAGCTATGACATACTGTGGTGAGCAAGGCAATTAGCTTGTTTAGCTAAGAATCCACTGCTGCAGATCATCTCTGGGGTCTCCCTGCTGCCAGACACTTCTCTGGAAAAGACCTCATTTGGACTGGAAGTAAATGCTGTGGTGGTTGGACTCTCTCCAGCAAGGGCTCCTAACCCTGCTGTGATCATGGGGGCTATGCTGGGGGTGGGGGGAGCACTGCCTGGCCTGGCAATCACCGCTGAACACGTGTATGATGTTTTGCTAAGGGCTGGAGGTGGACCAAGCACTGACTATGCTGAATGGGGCAGAAAGCAGCCCATGGGGAAAAGGGCTGGAGCCCTGGGTGGACCCCTAGCACTTGCCTTGGCACCGGGCAAATCAACTCTCTCTGCCCTCGGCTGTACTGATGCAGCCCATCATCTAATTGAAGTAGGACCAACCCTTTCCCCACCACCTCCGTTGCCAATCCTGGGAGCTCCCAGGGAAGGAGAATGGGATGAGAAGAGGACAATAACTCAGGGAACAACAGGTGGAGAATGCATCTGGGACACATTTCACAGAATTGTAGGGGTTGGAAGGGACCATTGGAAGTCATGTAATCCAACCCCACCATTTGGGATGGGAAGAGAGTAGGCTGAGGACTCCAGCCGAGGGGAGGCAGCAGGACCCCGAGACCCTCACCATGCACCCCTCCACTGTCCCTTGGCCAGAGTTTGGCTCTGCCTTTGCCTCCCCCCACCTTGATAACCCCTCCCCATTAGCAGCACAGCAACACACAGGGATGTACAAAACAGTGAACGTGTTTTATTTCGCTGCTGGAGTGAAACCACTGTACTTTCATAAAACTCAACAACAACAACAGAAAAAAAAGTGATTATTAAAAGGCATACATTTCCTTTTTACACAAGACGTAAGTAAACAGACAAGTTTCTTTTTAAAAAGGTTATAAAGTGTCAAGATCCTACACCTCATCTGCATATTTAAAGTGATGCCGTCTGATACAAAAANAGTCATCTGGGCTTAATCTACATACTGCTACCACTGCCCACGGAGTTAAGAAGGAAAATATGCAGTTCTTTGTTGCACAGAAAGAAACAGCAGGGAAGTGGAGAGTTCATTGGGAGACCGTGGTCTAGAGGGAAGCTGAGTGCGGCCAAACAACCCCCTGCCCCAGGAATGTCTGGTAGAGGCTGTGAAAGGGACCACAGCCAGCCCGTGACCCCCTCCAACTGCCCAAAGAAACCAGCCACATTCTTCTCCCCTCTGCCCCCCCCAGCCAGCATCGCATCCGCATCCACCCGCCAAACTGCACCTACCCAGCCCCCTGAAAGCAAATGAGATCTAAGACCCTGGAAACTGCAGGGAAGTCACGAAATCTCCTTGTGAGGTTTCCCACTGGGACTAATAAAAAAACAAACAAACCCAATGGAAAAAAAAAGATAAAAAAAAAAAAGAAAATGACTTGTTCAATTGTAGATAGAGCAAGACTCTTTGCTTCCTCGGGAAATCTGTTACTCAGAAACCTCGTCAGCCGAAGGTCTCAGCCCAAGCACCACTGTCTCAGCCTGCTTGCAAAACTTGTAATATGAATTCACCAGGCCTTTCTGAAATAAAGAGCTGGCCATCTGCCATGGCGGCGTTGCCTGCCTTCCCACTGTTGCCCTCACCATGCGCTCCATCCGACTGGCAAACCTGGAGAACAAAAGGGACACACCAGCCTCTTAGCTGAAGTGCCGGTAAAAGCACACGTGTGCCACCAGTGGAGAAGGCACAACTACCAACTCCTGCTCAGATTTATTCCCCCCCAGAACCATAGAATGGTTTAAGTTGGAAGGGACAGACCTTGAAGATCATCCGGTTCCAACCCTGCGGTCATAGGCAGGTACGCCGTCCGCTAGACCAGGTTGCTTAAAGCCCCACCCAACCCCTGTGAGGTTCTGCCATGAGATTGCTGGGCAAAGCCTACAAGCTCTTGGTTTGATAGCTAGGGCATCTCTGCTTTGCCATTCCTTGGGTCTACAAAGCTCTTGTTACCAGTTTGGAGCCCTGACTGTTCAAACTACAGAAAGATGGCAGGCTTCCATGGAGGGGTGAGGGAGATGGATAGGGGTGAGGAGGTATAAAACCCGGTTTGTGCCTTTGCTTCTGCAGATAAAGGCAGGATAAGGTGGTTGCTTTGTAGCCAAAGCCATGGGGGTGTCTGTTCCTTGTGACACCTCCCAAGACCCAATGAGGACAACCGGACCAGCAGCAGAACACGCAAATACATTACTTTGAAGGTTCTCCTTTCAGTATCTTGACACCTGAGGTGAAATGAAGATTAATGTACAAGGAGAGATGCAAAACCAGCCAAAACCATGAGCCCTTGGATGTTTAGACCTTGTTCTGGTGCTATGTGTCTACTGAGCTCCAACTTTCCCTCTTCCCCAATTATCTCAAGATTTTTGTGAGGGAACTCATCTCTTCTTTGAGATTCCTAACCCAAAACCTGGTTGGAAGGCTCCTCAATTGCTCCATTCTGCTATGTTTCTATAACCCCCTCTAGGCTGAAATATCAAAGAGCTGACACCTCAGAGGTAGGAGTCCAAGTCTGTATCAAAACAATCATAACTGTTTGGCAGTCCAGCCCAGAGAAACCTTGGTTTGTGTTCAAGACCTCCACGAAGGATGGCAGCTCCTGGGCTGCCAAGGTGTCCTGTCCATGGAGCAGCACATGGGAGGTGACAATGAGTTCCAGGACAGGGAGGTGACATCCATTAAAAAAAAAGAAAAAAATATTAGGATAATTAAAGAAGCATGGGTTTGGAGCCTTTTTTTTTACTTTTTTTTTTTTTTTCAGCGACTCACAAAACTGAAGAGTATCAAGATGCTGCTCTACCAGCCTGAGGTGCTCAGGATTTGGCCACATGGATTGTACCAGGTCAAGGACTGCACTTACACAAGAAGCTGTTCTTAAGGTGGTTGGGTTGATGCTACATCAAGTGAAGAAGCACTGCAAAGCCTGTCCACCCCCCGTGTCCTCCCCCTCCTCCCTGTCCCTCCCCCCCGACAAACCCACCAAACTGAGATTTAAGTGTACTCTCATCACAGCTCAGCACTGAGCACTTCCACCATCAAACCCTGCATGGAGAAGGTGAAGAGTTCCCATTGGCCAAAGGAGGCTGAATTCAAGCCCCTCTGTCCCCAACTCAAAAAAGCATGGTGGCTGAAGCCCTGGACTGCTTGCCCTGGGCAATCTGCCATGTGATGCTCCCAGGAGCATGGGTGAGGAAAACATTTGTCCTCTTCTTGCCAGGGCAGAAACACCTTCCAGCCTGCAAAGCAATGGTTCCCAGCACTTTATCCTGAACTCTTCACAATTCATGGCACAGATGGGGAGCACATGAGACCATGAGGTCTCCTGGCTAAGAGGGATTGAAACTGTCCCCGTTGCAGTGCTGAGCCACTTTCCACTGCCCTTGGGGACAAAGCAGCACCTATTTTAGCAGCAAGAAGACACACCTGGCTAGGAAGGTGATGGTGACCCACCCAGCGGGACTGCTGTAATACAGGATCAGGCCTTTTTATCCGCTCAGTTTCTCACCCTTCCCAATCAATGCAGACCCTTTGACCACTGCCACCTTCCACACGAGACACAAGAATCAACAGCAGGAATGGGGCAGGAGAAACTCCAGGAACTGAGGGCTGTCCCGCAGTGTGGAGGCTTGGACAGGCCCGAGGTGTGCAGTATGACAACTCTGGGGCCACCTCATTTGGCAGCACAGCCTGTCCCTGGGATGGCCATCCCTGCCATGAAATTGGGGTGGTTCCCATCTGGGGAGGAGCTCTAGAAACACCTCCAAGGTCTTCCTCCTGCCTATGTGGTGGCACAAATCTGTCTCCTACCCTTCTGCAGGTACTGAAGGTGTCTAACCAGCCTTCCTCACCACTTATCCCAAGAAGTGGACCCTCTAAAGCAAACATTTCTGGATAATCTATGTTTCGGAAGGCACACAAACCTTTGGAGATACCCACACAGGGCACTGAAGGCATCTCAAGTTGGGCAACCACTAGACCCTGGATGACTAGCCCTCCTTGCCCCAACAACTGTGACCCTCGGCAGCTGAGAGGGTGAGCAGCAGTGAGCCCAAAGGATACCTGGAGCATCCCTTGGACCACATGTATGCCCTGATGATGCTGGATGGCAGCCAACTGTGACCTGGTGCTGGGGATTGGTCTGGGGGGCCATGGGTCACCGCCTGGGCTCCACTGGGCACAGATGGGAGAAAGAAAGGCCAGAGGACATGCGGAAGACAAACAGATTTGGTTTTTTTAAGGTTTGTTTTTTTTTTTTCTTTTAATTAGCAAATTTCTTCTTATCCTCATCAAAAGGAAGAAACACCCCCGTGTCCCCTTACGTGCCCACTGCTCCAGCTGCTGCAAGCATTCAAAGGCAGAAAAGTTGAGAGATGTTTAATGTCCCGGCTCAGGGGCAGCTCTGAGTCCACCCCTCCAGGGCACACACTGGGGGGTTTTGGGGTGCCAGGTGCTGTATTACAGATGTAAGAAAGGCAGGTGCAAAATTTGGTGATATGCTCTTGCCAGGAGCATCCAAAATCCCCCAGAAAAGCTGCAGCCAACCCTTGACCAGCAAATGCAATGGTGGAGAACGTGGATGTGCCCCAAGATGTGTGTTGCATCCTTAGGGCATCACAGACAGAATTAGGGTTTGTGCCATAGCTTGGTGATGGGGACACCATGGCAGAGAAGCCCTATGCATTGAATTTGGAAGCTGTAAGTAAAAGTACCCCGCACTTGGGGGATCCAGTGCTGCCCCTGCACCCTGGCAAAGCCCCACTATGGGTCCCCGAGTTTCCCAGTGCCCCTACCTTTGCTGCAGTGAGCCCCCAACGAGCCCCATCTGCAGCATCCCAGCTGGCATCATGGCAACGGGGAGATGGTGGAGTGGGAGAGGAGCCAGAAGAAAGGGAATGGTGCCGGGAAGAATTAGCTCAGCCCTTCCTGTTGCCACAGGACCAGCACCAAGCTACAAGCCCCCTTCACCTCTTCCTGCCATCACCACCTTCCCCTCTCCCTGAGGCCACTGGACCATTCCCACCTCCGTCCCAGTTGCTGCAGCCCTTATAGGGAAGAGGTGGAAAAGGGTTTTTCTGGGGGTGCTCCACCCCTCCTGTTCCCTCCAGCCCTTCTCAGCTGGCATGGCCCTGCCTGCATCACCCCAAACCAAGCACCCTCCACCCATCCCTCTCAGTGCAACAGGTGGGCAAAGGGAGGAGGAGGAGGAGGAAGGCAACGAAGAACCATCATGTGAGCCTGCTAATGCCAAGAGTCAAAGGGCAGCACTGCCTTCCCTCCTCGGGGCTGTAGCTGGAGAGAGCAGCCTTTTTTCAGGGGTCTGGCAAGACGAATGGTGCTGCAGGTGCTGGAAGATGTTGGTGATGCTCCATGTCCCCCCACCCCAGCCCTGGCAGTGGGGTGGCATCGTGGGGTGGCCGGGGCTGGGCAGGGGGGTGAGAGGGTGGGACGCGTGCGAGTGCCTGGGTGTCTGTGTGCACAGATTTTGGCAAGAGGTCATTGAGGTTACATGATGCAGCATTTGTTCTTGTGGTTATGAGGGTCCTTAAATCGGAGTCTTTGCTTTGGTCGGTATTTTTCCAAGTACGTCAGCTGCTTGCTGTTGATGGCTCCTCTGCGCTTCCTGAGAGGACAGAGATGGGTTGGCACAGTTAGTAGTGTGGCAGTAGAAATCTCTCCCCCCAGCCCACCCTTGTTTGGGTGCTGAACCCCTCTGTCTGGAGCAGGAAGGGATTTTGGAGGCTGAAGCCTTGTGCATCCTCCAGGAATGAAGACAAGCACTGATCCCTGCAGCTTTCTCGCTCAAGCTCCTTGTGAGTCTCAAGATATGGAGAGCCATGGAATAGAGATATAAGGGGAGCTGCCCAAAGTGGAGTGCCTGCTAAAAGTCCCCCAGGGATGCTCCTGGCTGCCACCTCAGCCCTGATGCAAAGGCACAGGGGGCTTGATGCCAGCCCTCCCTATTCTTCCCTGCTCCCCAACAGGAGAGAAAAGCAACCCCAGTGCCCTGAAAAACCCCTGGGACATGGCAGATCTTTCCTTCGCTTGGACAATCATAGGATCATAGAATGATTTAGGCTGGAAAGGACCTTAAAGATCATGGAATCATAGAATGGTTAGAATTGAAAGGGACCTTAAAGATCATCAAATTCCAACCCCCCTGCCATGGGCAGGGACACCTCCCACCAGAGCAGGTTGCTCAAAGCCCCATCCAGCCTGGCCTTGAACACCTCCAGGGATGGGGCAGCCACAGCTTCTCTGGGCAACGTGTTCCAGTGCCTCATCGCTCTCACAGTAAAGAATTTCTTTATGGTTTCTAATCTAAATCTCCCTCCTTCCAATTTAAAGCTGTTACCCCTTGTCCTGTCACTACACTTCCTGACAAAGAGTCCCTTTCCAGCTCTCCTGTAGGCTCCCTTCTAGATCATCTAATTCTAGCCCCCTGCCATGGGGGAGAAACCCTCTATGAGGGGATACCTCATTGCTCTCTAAAGCCACCTGAAAGGAGGTTGTAGTGAGGTGGGGATCTGTCTCTTTTCCCAAATAACAAGTGATAGGAAGAGAGGAAGCAGCCTCAAGTTGCACCAGGGGAGACTTCGGATGGATATTAGGAAAAATTTCTTCACTGAAAGGGTTGTCAAGCATTAGAACAGGCTGCCCAGGGAAGTGGTGGAATCACCATCCCTGGAAGCATTTAAAAGATGGGTAGGCACAGGGCTGAGGGACATGGTTTAGTGGTGGTTTTGTCAGTGTTAGGTTGATGGTTGGACTTCGATGATCTGAAAGGTCCCTTCCAACAGAGACAATTCTATGACACCTCCCACTAGACCAGGTTGCTCAAAGCTCCATCCAGCATGATCCTGAAGGGCTGCTTTCTCCCCTGGACACTGAAATGCTGCTCGACTTACTGTCGGATGAACTGGATGGCGTCTTCGTACTTCATCCCGCTCTCAATCAAGGCCAGCGCGACGAGGACAGGAGCTCTGGAAGGCAATAGCAGTGATGGTCACTCCGCAGCCACGCAGCCCAGAAGCTGACATCCCATCCTGGGGCAGGGGGACAACACTGTGGGGCTGGAATGGTGGCTTTGTGGGAATTGCCAGCACTGACTTCATTTATGATTTCTTGCTATTTGGACACAAGTGCCGTCCCAAGGAGTGACTGATTTGGGGGGTAAAACCCCCAGGATGGGGCTGGCAGCTCTTTTGGTGCTCTGCTAATGAGTAGAAGGACTTTGGAGGCAAATCTATCGAAAAACTGGATCTAAGTACACGTACAAAACCTGACCTGCAGTGGGGGGAGCAGTAAAATGCAGCAGGTCTCAAAAAGCATTGGCTCCTAGTTTTAAGCAGGAGGCATTTTTCTGTATTTCCATAACGAGCTCTTAGCAAAAGCAAGGCAGCCACAAGGCACTACCAGGAGAGCACCCATCACCCTGAGTCCCGCTCAGTGCCCAGGATTTGCCCATGAGGAAGCAAGGAGGAGATCAGGCAGCAGCTCCCCCATCAACACCTATTCCCACAGAGGTCTCTGCTGCATACAAAAACCCAGCTAAAGGGGGAGCAGGGAAGGAAGAGAGCAGATGTGGGACAGATGGTGGCCGGGTTGTGACTTACCGCCCCAGGCCGGCCACGCAGTGCACGGCCACGCAGCAGCCAGGGTCTTCGCAGAACTTGGTCTTCAACAAGTTGAGCCAATCTTCCACGATCTTGCTGGGAGGAGGTGCTCCATCATCAAATGGCCAATCCTGCAAGTTTGGAGGGAGAGAGAAAAACTGTCAGACCTTGGGGAAAAACTCAGGGGATTGCTTTTTATTCTAGGCGATGGTATTTGGGACCAAGGCAGTGGGGAGGTAGATGTCTGTGATAGGAATCGTAGAATCATAGAATGGGTTGGGTTGGAAGGGACACTAAAGATCACCCAGTTCCAACCCCCCTGCCATGGGCAGGGACACCTCCCACTAGACCATGTTGCTCAAAGCCCCATCCAGCCTGGCCTTGAACACCTCCAGGGATGGGGCAGCCACCGCTAGTCTGGGTAACCTGTTCCAGTGTTTCACCACCCTCACAGGAAAGAATTTCTTCCTAATATCTAATCTAAATCGCCACTCTTTCAGTTTAAAACCACTACTGCTCATCCTATCGCTCCACTCCCTAAGAAAAGAGTCCCTCATCCTCTCTCCTGTAGCCCCTTTAGGTACTGGAAGGGACTATAAGGTCTCCCCAGAGCCTTCTCTTCTCCAGGCTGAACAACCCCAACTCTCTCAGCCTGTCTTCATAGTAGAGATGCTGCAGCCCTTGATGGCTGATGGTTAGACTTGATGATCTTCAAGGTCCCTTCCAACCTAGATGATTCTACGGTAAGCCCGTAGCAGATGGTAATCATGGGGCTGTAATCTTTGTCTTTGAGGAGTGAGTCACTAAGCTGCTGTACTGGAATCATCCTTGGTGTAAGATGGCAAAAGAAGCTGCTAAGCTTCACTTCAGTGCTTGAACAGGTAATGTGATTTCAGTTGGGCTTTGCTAGGAAAGAAGCACACGGGGCCTCAGGGTATCCTAATGCTTGAGCCAGCCCACCCTGCACAACCTGTTGCCCATCCTGCAAGACCATCTGTCATCTCCCCATGGGCCCCAGAAAGCACAGATTCAGCCATGAATGCAGGTCACCAGCTTGCACCAGGGATGACCCACCACATCATAAAAAATCATTTAACGGTTTGAAGTGGAAGGGACCTTCAAATATCATCTAGTCCCAACCCACTGCCATGGGCACGGACCCTTCCCACTAGACCAGGTTGCTTAAAAGCCCTATCCAACCTGACTTGGAACACTTCCAAGGATGTGGTATCCACAATGTCTCTGGGTAACCTCTTCTACTGTCTCACCATCCTCATCATAAAACATTTATTCCTTTTGTCTGATTTAAACTTAGCCTCTTTCAATTTGAAGCTGTTGCACCTTGTTCTGTCACGACAGGCCCTGGTAAAAAGTCTCCATCTTTCTTATAAGCTCCCTTTCTATACTGAACGGCTGCAAAAAGGTGTCCCCGGAGCCTTGTCTTCTCCAGGTTAGACAACCTCAACTCTCTCACCTTGTCCTCCCAGCAGAGGTACTCCAGCCCCCTTATCATCTCTGTGGCCTCCTCTGGACTTGCTCCAACAGGTCCATGTCCTTCTTATGTTGGGAGCCCCAAAGCTGGATGCAGTACTCCAGGTGGGGTCTCATGAGAGTGGAGTAAAGGGGCAGAATCCCCTCCCTCACCCTGCTAACCACGCTGCTGGGGATGCAGCCCAGGATATGGTTGGCTTTCTGGGCCGTGAATACACATTGCTGGCTCATGTCCAGCTTTTTATCCACTAGTACACCCAAGTCCTTGTCAGCAAGTCTGCTTTCACAATCCTTTTGTCCCCCAGCCTGTACTGATACCAGGGGATGCCCTGATCCACATACAGGACCTTGCCCTCAGCCTTGTTGAACTTCATGACGTTTGCATGGGTCAAGTCCTCAAGCCTGTCAAGGTCCCTCTGGATGGCATTCCGTCCCTTTAGGGTATCAGCTGCACAACTCAGCTTGGTGTTATCTGAAAACTTGCAGGTGCACTCAATCCCACCGTCTATGTTACTGATAAAGATATTAAAAACTACTGGTATGTCCTACACATCATATACACCCTGCACCATAAACCTTCCTACGGTGAAACCCACACCATCAATTCTCCAGCAGGTTTTCCTGCCCCATCTCCAACCTGCTGGAAGACCTGCCAAGGAGATGTCCATGGCATGGGACACCCACTCACGTCTGGCACAACTTGGTAACTCAATCAGCTTTAGAGATTGCTCGGGATCCCCTGTGGCACACAGAGGAGCAGAAAGCAGAGGAGGTATCCAGAACACCCACAGACTGTGTCCAAGATGTGACCACTGCTATGTGTGGACGTTGTGGCTGCAGATGCTAGCACCCAGGCACATCATGCCCATCACTTCTCAACCAGCTTGTGTCTATTCCCCAAAAAAAGGGATAGGATACATAGGTACAGTCTATACATACATATAGATTTCATATAGGTATATATAGAAATATCTCTGGGTATGTACAATGCTAACTCTGTATCTGCACAGATATATCTATCCATAGATACATATGATATAGATAGATCTCTAGATAAGATATATAGCTTCTATACAGCTTCTTATATAGTTTCTATAACTAGGATATTGACTCCTTATATAAAACATATTCTAAAAAAACTCCATATATAAAACATATAAAGAGGTATGTATATCCTAGATACAGAAGCTCAGACTGGAGGACTCCAGCCAGAAGCAGCGTAAAAGGCAGAATATGGTGTGTAAGCAAGCAGGTAAGATACCCTACATACCAATTCTATATGTAGGATTTGGCTATCTTTCTCTAGAAGATATGCCCTATAGAGACATGGCAGTACCTGTATCTGAAGAGATCTCCATCTGGAGGATTTGTATCTAGAGAGAGACACAGGATCTATACCTATATCTACCTATATCCTAGATCGTCTAGATAGATATATATAGATCCTATGTCTCTATCCCAGATGCTCTAGAGGATCTAGGATATAGCTCTCTCTACATATAGGATTTACGATAGGATATACATAGAGCTTTATGGAGAGGACCTACATACAGAAGGACCACCCCAGGAGACACGAGGCACTTCCAAAACCTTTCCTCAACAACTAGCTGAACTCTCCTCGCTTCCCAGCTGGAGCTGAACTCCCTGGAAGGGCAATCGCGCCTGACATCATCTCCAATTACTTATCAGCCAAGACGCAGCCCAGGCAGCTGCCTGCTCTGCCTCCTCGCCTTTTCCTGCTGGCTGCCCGCTCCCTTTCACCCTCCACAGCTGCTGCAAGAGCAAAAATCTCTGCTCCCCTCTTCCCCCCCCCCCTTCCCTTTCCCNCATTCCTTTCCCCCCAGATAAGATAACGCTGAGGGTAGTGGCAACCACGCGCATCTTCCACGTGGCATCAGGCACTCTCATCCCCTGGATGTTTTACAGCCCGAGCCACAGGCAGGGAAGCAGCTGCCGACTCAACCATATGAGTCACAGTTTCGGGTGCGTGGGCAGCACTTTTCTTTTTTTTTTAAAGCTCCAGCCCCATCTCAGCCCTCACCCCCAAGACTGAAGCTGGGCTTCAAACTCTGCTCTCGGGGCACATGCGATGCTGCTTCGGTCCACCTGGGATGCAGGGTATTCAGCAGACCCGAGGGATGGGTGTGTGTGTGTGTTTAAGCCTGGGAAGGGGTGGGCAGCCTCCCCCAGCACTCATCCAGCTGCCCACCTACCATGACGGTGATGCCATCCTTCTCCAGGGGGGTCTTGTCGTAGGTCACTTCGCACACTCGCACCACCGTGGTGGCACCGTACTTCTTCAGGTCCTGGGGAGGGAAGGACAAGGAGAGGTCTGAAAAAACCCTGTCAGTTGCACCCCAGTTAATTTCAACACATCCAAGCCCTGCTACAACCACATGGACCTCTATGGACCCTACAACAGTGCTGTGCTCCATCTCTGGACCCTTGAGAAAACCCCTCTGTGGTTCATCCAGCCTGGGATGCAGAAGAAAACATTAAATCCCAGGGCATCCCTGGAGGTTTTTAAAAGATGGGTAGACGTGGTGCTGAGGGACATGGTTTAGTGGGTGGTTTTGGCAGCATTACGTTAATGGTTGGACTTGATGATCTTAAAGGTCCTTCCAACCTAGATGACTCCGTGATTCTATAATCAAAGCCATGTAGGCCACAGCTGTATTTTAACCCAACACCTTCATGGCTCCTTGGAGTCACTAGCGCTAATGGGGCTGTTTATTTCTAAGCCCCACCAGCAGGGATTTTACACCCCAGGCAAAGAAACATCCCTGATACGGGTGCAAATCACCCAAAGGAGAAATTATTTGTTCACGGTGAGGTCACAGCTCCCGCTGCAGGAATGCACAGAGGCTGCTGGGGGGGTGGTAGTGTACCCCACCGACCCCACTCAGCATCTCAGATTGCCCGGGGGCTCCTTCTTGACCTCATTGCCGTATCTCGTCATCATTCCAATGCACTGCAGGCTGGGGCGTTGGACTTGGCCTGTTTTCAGCGTGGCTTATCGTCTGCTGCACAGATTGCCCCCGGATTACGTGCTGGCATACCGGCTCCGCCAGGGAACCGTGTTGAGATCATAGAATCACAGAATAGTTTGGCTTGGGAGGGACCTTAAAGATCATCTTGTTTCAATCCCCTGCCATGGGCAGAAACACTTCCCACTAGACCGGGTTGTTCAAAGCCCCATCCAGCCTGGCCTTGAACACCTCCAGGGATGGGACAGCCACAGCTTCTCTGGGCAACCTCTTCCAGTGTCTCACCACCCTCACAGGAAAGAATTTCTTCCTAATATTTAATCTAAATCTCACCTCTTTCAGTTTAAAACTGTCACCCCTTGTCCTGTTGCTCCACTCCCTGACAAAGAGTCCCTCATCATCTCTCCTGTAACCTCTTTAGGTACTAGATGGCAACTCTAAGGTCTCCCCGGAGTCTTCTCCTCTCCAGGCTGAAAAACCCCAACTCTCTCTTTTCAGCCTGATTTCACAGGAGAGGTGCTCCAGCCCTTGGATCATCTTCATGGCCCGTTCAAGATCATACCCTTGAATGTCCCATCTCCTTCCTTCCCTTGGCAGATCACAGCAGACCCCTGCAGGCATGGCAGCTCAGCCAAAAATCTAAGAAGGCGGAGGAAAGGGAAATTTCCCACCCTCCCCACTGTGCTATCCCCATCGCCTTGTGTGCAGCATGCAGGGTATGGGGAGGCCGTCCTCAAAGCCCAACTGTCTTCCTGCAGCTCTCTGAGCTGGTGGCACTCACACTTGTTTTTTCAGGTGTGCATTGGGAGGGTTTCCTTGAGCTCAGAGGATGCTTTCTGTGCCAGCACATCACACCTTGGGGCAGTTTATTTAAGTCTAAGGTAAAAGCCCTTTGCCAGGCTCACATGCAGTCCCAGGTGCCCCCCACCCTGTGAATGCAGTAACATCCCCAAATGACTCCTGGTAAGCAGAAGCTGCTTGTGCCAGCTCGACTGAACTTGCAGGACATGGTGTTTCCCCCAGACATCGATAAAAAGAGCAAGTCAAAGCCTTTTGCCCCAGACTGTGGACATGTACTCACTAATTCCCTCCCTCAAATCCTGGCTGATGTCAGTGCTGGAGGCAGCACTTGCAGGATGGGGACAGTCACTGGCTCATGCAACATGAAGCCCTCCAGCTCCTCGTGCACCACCCAATGCCTTCTGGGCACTGGAAAACCACTGGGATATTGGGATGAAAATGTGCTTATTGAGGTGCTGGGAGATTGCCCCATGATGTGACGTGCTGGTGGAGCTGGCAGGGGATGCAACAGGAACTGGGAAACTCTGCTCCATCTCTGCTGTGCCTAAACACCATGTTTGGCATCCTCCAAAACGTCCAGTGGTGATGGACTTACCACCCAGGAATGCCACTGGTACCAAAGGGGATGTGCTGCTGCCTCATCCTACACAGAACTGATCCCTGTTGCATCTCAGCATCAGCTTTTAGCCCCAAAATATGCAACTGGGTCCTGGTACCCACCTTCCAGCCTCCCCTCCTTACCTCCAAGAAGGTGTTGAGCGTGGCATTGGTGGGGTTGTGGGTGATGAGGAACCTCATGTTTTTGTAGCAGACCTCCACCGGCGCAGGGCGGTTCATCCGGGCCATGGTGGGATGGGAGGAGGGCAAGGTGGTGCTGACAGCAGCGGGGAAAAACCCAAGAAAAGTGTGGCGTGGAGGGGAAAACAAAGAAAAACAACAGCCTACCAACCAACGAACCAATCAACAACCCCTCTGCCCTTCAAAAATAAAAATAAAACAGGATCGAGAACTCAATATACAGACGTTGTGCAAATAATCCCAGCTCCTGGGGGTGCGCCGGCTTCCTTGACACACCGCAAGCCCCCCCGGGGTAAAAAAAGCCAGATGGGGGAAAAAAAATAATATTAATGATAATAATAATAATTATTATTTAAAAAAAAAAAAAAAAGA